>CM065124.1:15802960-15962960 GCA_033026305.1 Cirrhinus molitorella | reverse complement strand
TTTGTAAAAAGGTAATTGTTTTTTTTGTTTGTTTTTTTTAATCCTACAATCTGACTTCTGACTTTTTTCTTGCAATCTTTTTTTTCTCATAATTGCGATACAAATTCGCAATTAAGACTTTTTTTCTCAGATTTGTGAGACATAAACTCGCAATTCTGAGAAATAAACTTGAAATTCTGAGATAAAGTGAGTTTGTTTCACACCGTTCTGACTTTATTTGCCACAACTGTGAGTTTATATTTTTGAAAAAAAAAAAAAAAAGTCAGAAATGCACATTTATCTCACAATTCTTAGGAAAAAAAAGTCAAACTTTGTTTCTCACAATTGCTTTTAGCACAGGATTCTGAGAAAAAAGCCAAAATTTTGAGTTTCTATCATATAATTCTGAGTTTATCACGCAGTTCTGAAAAAAAAAAAGTCAGAATTGTGAGTTTGTATCATGTAGTTCTGACTTTTTCTCGTAATTGAGAATTCATATCTCTCAAATCTGAGGAAAAATGTCAGAATTGCAGGTTTTTAATATCACAATTCTGACTAGAATTACATGATTAAAAAGATGCAATAACTTTTATTTTTATTTTTATTTTTATTTATTTTTTTTAATTCGGTGGCAGAAACGGGCTTCCATACTGAGCAGTGTCCAACTCTCAAAGTGTTTATATTTCTCTATGGTAGCGTGTCTGGCCTCGTGTGTTCTGAGGTCACCACCGGTAAAAGGACAGCGCTGCCCCACCTCGTCCTGCAGTCAACAGCTGTTCCTCCCAGGCCGGACCAGTCCCTGTTAGATTACTGATTAACCCGTCCCAGCACATCACATCCTGCTTAACCAACTGTGTCAAAACAAAGTCACAACTTCCCCTAAGCATCCCCACTTTGTTCCTCCAGCTGGAAGCTCCGCAAACGCATCCTCACAGAACTGCAATCAAAGCCCAATCTGTTAATTGCAGTCATTTCCTTTCTCTGTGGACCCAACTCCCCCTAACTCCCCAGACACCAATTAAAGCTGCTAATTTGAAGGGCTTATGAATTGCCATCCCAGAGTGAGATGGCTATGGATGCATCTGTAGTGGGCTTACGCTGAATCTCTTATTACGATCAGTAAGAATTTGAGCCCTGCGCTTTGCACTGCTTTTAGCTCACAAGAAAGTATTGGAATTGCTGCTTTTGGACAAATACCATGGTAATAGCATTTTGTTTTTTGAAAATATGCCTTTTTAAAGCACAATGAAAAATAACTCAAATGTGTGTATATTGTCTGTTTTATAATTAAACAATTAATCATGATTAATTGCATCCAAAATAAGAGTTTTTTTTTTTTTTACATAATAAATGTGTGTGTACTGTGTAGCCTATTTTTTATGTATAATAAATACACACAGTACACACTTTATTTAAGCACAAACTTTTATTTTGGATGCAATTAATCGCTTGACAGTCCTATTTTACAATGACCTCATACGTGGCTTATCCAGTCATAATTTAGAATCCGTTGGTATAGATGAATATCTAAAAGAATAACAAAGTGCAGTAAACATTGAATCTATTTGCGCTACAAACCTGAATGATCCACAGCTGTGTTTTTTTTTTTTTATTTTTGGTTTGTTTAGTGATAGTTGTTCATAAGTCGCTTGTTTGTCCTGAACAATTAAACTGCCTGCTGTTCTTCAAAAAACTCCTTTAGGTCCCTCAAATTCTTTGGTTTTTCAGCATTTTTGTGTATTTGAACCCTTTTTAACAATGACTGTATGATTTTGAGATCCATCTTTTCACACTGAGAAACTTATTTTCACACTTATTTTGTCTTCTGGGAAACATGTGAAAAATGGGGGAAAAAAAATATATTTAAACACAAAAGGAAAATGTATGCTTTTTCATTGTTCAAAAGTTTTCACCCCCTCCTCTTAATGCATTGTGTTTCCTTCTGAAGCATCAGTGAGTGTTTGAACATTCTGTAATAGATGCATATGAGTCCCTCAGATGTCATCAGTGTGAAAAGATGGATCTCAAAGTCATACAGTCATTGTTGGAAAGGGTTCAAATACACAAAAATGCTGAAGATGCAAAACCAGCTAAAAGCCATTTCGGTCAAAAATTAGATAATGATACTGACTGAATGCTCGCGACAAATATTATACATCCATCAAATACTTCAAACTCACTAAAATCCCACCCTCAGCCCAATCAAAAGTACCGGTACCTGCATAGAAACCTATACATCGGAGCCTGATTTAAACACATTTTTATTTATTTTGTTTATTTTTTTTGTCATA
Organism: Cirrhinus molitorella; assembly: GCA_033026305.1. Taxonomy (NCBI): domain Eukaryota; kingdom Metazoa; phylum Chordata; class Actinopteri; order Cypriniformes; family Cyprinidae; genus Cirrhinus; species Cirrhinus molitorella. The sequence goes on along the minus strand of CM065124.1, from coordinate 15,960,690 downwards.
CCTCTCACCGCTGTATGATGTATAGCCTGAGCGGAAGTGGCTGACAGAAACTGAGCTTTTTTTTTTTTAAGTGCTGCCGTTAGTCTGTGGTAACAGTGGTAAAACATTTGCTCTCTCTCACGGTTTCATATGGGCTATTTATATAACATGAGACAAGCCTTCAATCAGGGGTATACGGGCAGTTTCTGCACCACACCTCCTCGCTCTTTTCTCTCTCTCACTCCATTACATACACAGTACATCACGCACACTTTCCCTGTGCTGACTCTAATGTTCTTCCACAAGAATTGTCAACCTGCTGTGGCCACGCCACTCCCTATGTGCTCAGGCATTGTTATTGGATGGGCTGTTTGTGTTTAAGGGTTGTTGTGGAGACCAGGTGGTTGGGCGCTGTGTAGGTTGGCTCACGAGAGGCCAGGAGGGTGACGCTCCACAGCCTCCGCGGCTGAGCGACACAAAGCATCTTCTGTTCTCCTTTGCGATGTGTTTGTGTGGTTGTGTGTCAGGGTGTGCGCACACCTGGCAGGCACTGTGGGAATTTGGCATTGGGACGTATATGAAACTAATGAAAGTCCAACGTAATGAAAAGACTCATTTGGGTGAAAGATCCCTGTATAATCAGCCAATTCACGTTTCTAAACTGTGGACGTTTGAGTATCTGCTTAATAGTGATGTAACCTGATTCTTTTAATGTACATTGAATGTAGGGTTGGAAATCAATAGCCCTATTATACAGAACCAGTTCCATTAAACCAAACAAGGATGATTGATTTTCTATTAAGCAGCATCTGTGAAAAAAATAAATAAATCTGAGCTTGCAGTATGTTTTGAATTTATGGGAATAAATGAATATTATAGAGTAAAACAAAGGTAGTAAAAAGAGAAAGATCTTTCTATTATGTTATTCTCGCTGGTTTCACTTAACTGTCAAGTATACTGGGACCAGTGTAGTGCAACTGGTGAACAAATGACTTGAAGTGGTTTTTGTTAATGAATCTTATGAGTCAGTTTTAAATTAATTTACTAAATTTACTAAACTTGAATGATAATTTTTGTCATCAAGAAAAGTGTGTGTACTTGCGGCTTGTGAGACTTAAACTAGCATAATTATTAATGGTTTGTTATATTACATTGCATAGTTTGACACACTGTGGTGTTCAAAAAAATGTTTTATTGTATACTTCAAAGTCTCTTATGCTTAAGGCTACATTTACTTGATCCAAAATAGGGTAAAAAGACTCTTTTTGTTAAAATTTTCTTTATGTAATTTGACCAGAATTTAGTGCAGTGTAAAACTGTGCTAGATCATCAACATCCGTATTTTAGTTCTGCAACGACTGATGCTTCCCTGTTGCCTCACTTCATAACACTTCTGCTTTCCTCATATATCTCCACTATGCTGTGAACTACTTTTGTAGTGCGGTTTGTCATGAGAAAACACCAGACAAGTAATGTTGTCCCATTTGTGTTCAAACAATCTGAGTGGCTCGTAAAGTGTTTGTGAATCGCTCAACAGTATAATGATTGCGATCGAAAAATGATGGGTTGTAAGTGTGTACAAAGTTACTGACACTACCTAGTGTTGAATTAAAGAGTAAGTTCACCTAAAAATGAAAATTCTGTCCTTAATTACTCTCTCATGTCGTTCCAAACCTGTAAGACTGTTTATCTTCGGAACACAAATCAAGGTATTTTTGATGAAATCCGAGAGTTTTTTTGTGCAAAGAAAACAAAAATAATGGCTGTGGCACGATTTCTTCTGTGTTAGTCGCAAGTTCACAGCAATACCACAACGCATACGTGTGCATTCCTCTGCTTGTAAACACAAACATTGAATAAAGTCATTATTTTGGGTTTTTTTGTGCAAAAAAGTATTCTCATAGCTTAAGAACATTACGGCTGAACCACTGTCACATGGGCCTTGAACGTGTCTGTTGTTGCTCTCGCATTTCATAAAAAAAAAATCTTAATTTGTGTTCCAAAGATGAACAGGTCTTATGGGTTTGGAACGACATGAGGGTGAGTAATTAATGACAGAATTTTTGTTTTTGGGTGAACTATCCCTTTGAAATTTATTATCAATAATACATAAAATCACAAACTGCAACATTTAAATGAATAGTAAATTAAAAATTATATCAAACCTTATTCAGTACACCTCAGTTTCACATCATCAAAAGTTTGCATAGATTTTTGCAGAATCTTAAATTCTAATTATTTTAACAAAAAATAAGAGGGATCATACAAAATGAATGATGATGATTATTATTATTATTATTATTATTATTATTATTATTATTATTATTTCTTTATTTTTTTAAGTACTGACCTGAATAAGATATTTCACATAAAAGACGTTTACATATAGTCCTCAAGAGAAAATAATAGTTGAGAGCTGGAGGGTAAAAACTTTTGAATTTGAAGATCAGGGTGAAATTAACTTATTTTGTCTTCTGGGAGACATGTAAGCATCTTGACTAAATGAACTAAATCTCTACTAAATGAAAAGAATATATATATATTTAGGCAAAATAAGAAAAAATGTCCATCTTCATTCTGTTCAAAAGTTTTCACTCCCGGATGTTAATGCATCGTTTTGCCTTTTGGAGCATCAGTGAGCATTTGAACTAGTGCTGTCAAACGATTAATCACGATTAATCGCATCCAAAATAAAAGTTTATGTTTACATACTATATATTTGTGTACTGTGTATTTATTATGTATATATGAATACACACACATGCATGTATATATTAAGGAAAAATATTTTAGATTTATATCTAAAATATTTATATTTATTTATAATCTGAATTGTATACAGGTATAAATATATATACATATAAATATTTTGTTTTAATATATACATGTATGTGTGAGTATTTATATCTACATAATAAATGTACAAAGTAAACGCGCATCTAGTATCTAAACATAAACTTTTATTTTGGATGCGATTAATCACGATTAATTGTTTGACAGCCCTAATTTAAACTTTCTGTAATAGTTGCATATGAGTCCCTCAGTTGTTCTTGGTGTGAAAAGATAAACCTCAAAATCATAGTCATTGTTGGAAAGAGTTCAAATACACAAAAATGCTGAAAATCCAAAGAATTTGTGGAACCTGAAGGATTTTTCTGAAGAATAGCAGGCAGGACAACTGTTCAGGACCAATATCACTAAACATAAAAAAACACAGCTGTGTATGTTTGTCAACTTTTGACTTCAACTTTATTTAATTAAAGAGCTTCAATGTAAAGCAAGATTTTCGAAGATGCAACTGAGTGTTTGATTTTTAGATTGAAATATATTAGACTAGACATATTGGCCAGTTTTATTGTGCTTTTTTCGCATTTTAGAGCTTCATTGCACATTCCCATATACATTTATTCATGTGGCATTGAAGAGTTCTTCAGAAGTGTACTTTTTACGCTCCAGAGAAGAATGCAAGTCATGGGTTTTGCAGCAACGTCAACTGCCTCTAATAGTAACATAACTGAAAGAAATTGCTAGGAGTGTTTGGTTGAGGAGAGTGTAGTTTCTTGACAAAGTTGTGTTTTAAAAGGAGGAGGCGGTTGAGTTTTCTCTGTGTTGGCGGTGATTAGCGGTCCCAGGCATTCCCTCGTCTGAAACCTCATCCTGGACAGGTGGTATGACCTCTCCTTCAGCTGAAGACATTCCAGGCAGGGCTGCAGGGGTTAGGATTACCCTTCATCAGACACATGGAAGGCCGGTCTGGGCCTCAGCATGTGTCTGTGATCATAGAGATGTACATTAGGCCTGTCCCGGTCAGTGTCACACACATATGTTCCTCACAGATGTTTCATCTGCTTGTGAAATACCTGCGTGCCAGGTTACTCTTGCAAACATCATGATGTGTGAACTCTGGTGTACCACACATGCTGATGCAACACTGGCTTGACTCTTCTGTTTTACCTTTTTATTATCGCATAGAGAATCAACACATGCCTTATTGCTTAAATATTACCTCAGATGTCTCACAGACATGATTATATCACATCATCCTCCTGTATTGCCATAGTGGCGCTTTAATCTAACACACATGCATGCTTACTTCCTGCTAGTCTGTCTGAACCTTTGCTGACCTCTTGGGCGAGTGCTATTTGTGGGCTCTGGCTCTATTACGGGGTCACAAACTGGCAGCTCTTGGGATCAGCTGGCAGCCACCCTGAAGTAATTGTTTTCAAGCTGTGCTACTGCACAAACAAACATATGGGAGCACATAGGACCATGTCTAGGACACCCACACGGCTACAGTCTTATTACACCCTTTCTGGAGCCCAGGTGTCTTTCTACACACCACAGCTCACTGCTGTTAAAAGAATTGCTCTCACAGTTTATTGTGCATCTTCAAGGCCAAAATTATCAGCACAGAAGCCAGGGTATGATGTTTGTCTTTTTGTTTTGTCGCAGGAATAGGTCACAATGGTTGACTAGTTGCAGCTAAACTATTTATAGTGAATTTTTAAAATTACTATAATATTGTTAGAATTAAAACTGTTAAAATGTAAAAATATTTGTATGTATCTAGTCATTGAATTAAAAAATACATTTGTGATTTAAATGTAATATGTAATGTTGTAAAACTGAATGTTAATAATTATTATATTGTATAATTGTGTGTGTGTGTGTGTGTGTGTGTGTGTGTGTGTGTGTGTATTCAGCTAAGATTATATTTTAGTGTCCCTACACAAAGTAGTAGTAGTAGCAGTATTTGTATATTAATTGTATTTAATAAAAATTACTTTATTATTGTTGGTGGCGTTTTGTACTTTTCATATAGTACTGCTACTAATATTAATAATAATAGTTATTATTATTAATAATAATAATAATAATAATAATAATAATAATAACAACACAGTTGTTATTGCTATTATTAGTAATAACAACATTTTGTTGTTGTTGTTGTTGTTGTTGTTGTTGTTGTTGTTAATAATAAATAAATAATAATAAATACATTATTCAATTAAATAATGCAATTTTAATTATTAACATTATTTCATTATTTAATTTACTAATTTATTATTGTTAGTGGCATTTTGTACTTTCATATAGTACTGCTACTAATATTAATAATAATAATAGTTGTTGTTATTATTATTATTATTATTATTATTATTATTATTACTTAATAATTTAATTAAATTTTTCTTGTTGGTGGCGTTATGTACTTTTTATATTATTATTATTAGTAGTAGTATTAATAATAATAATAATAATAATAATATAATAATCCTCATTATCATCATCATCAGTGTTATTAAATTACATTTAATAATTTTGTTATTCTTGTTGGTGGTGTGTTGTACTTTCTATATTATTTATTATTATTATTATTATTATTATTATTATTATTATTATTATTACTTAATAATTTAATTTAATTTTTCTTGTTGGTGGCGTTATGTACTTTTTATATTATTATTATTATTATTAGTAGTATTAATAATAATAATAATATAAGAATCCTCATTATTATCATCATCAGTGTTATTAAATTACATTTAATTTAATAATTTTGTTATTCTTGTTGGTGGTGTGTTGTACTTTCTATATTATTATTATTATTATTATTATTAAGTGTTATTAATAATAATTTAATGTAATGCATTTTTAATAATGGTGCGTCAACTTAAAATAGTCGGTTTACTTTTCAAAACAAGTATTGAGACCTTTACTCTCTACGCTGCTTCTAGCTGCCTGAAGATGCCTCCCCTGAAAAGCTTGTCCAGAAACCAGCCTTATTTTACAGAGCTTCCTTAACACAGAATAGTTAACCAATCTTTCAGACAACTCATTAGTTATTTTGAAAATAAGTACTTTTGCATGTCCCTATTAAAAGGGAAGGCTTCATTTGTGTCTATCGTTTGTGTCTCCCCACAGAGGTCACCTGATCTAGCCGTTCTGTGGTTGCATTTCCCTTCCAGAGAAATGAGTGTTTGTTCTTTCTGGTACATTGTTCATGTCTTTCTTATGAACTACTGTGGCGATAAATTTATTTAGCGAGAGATATACTGCCTTTTTGCGCGGTTTTTATTCATCACCTTGTCTCTTGACATTTTAACCGACCTCTCTGTCATTTCAGGGTTTGATTGGTATCTGTTAGTAGCTGTCGTCCCCCTCACAGAGCATGTTGGGTAACATCCTTTGCGGGTACTCTGTCATTGCTGACGCTGCGCTTCGATCTAGAGGATATTTGAAGTGAAAGATGAGTTCGGCTGGGGATGATGGACACGCTGAACTCTGCAGAAATAACATTCTTGTTAAAATGAGTTTCTGCAGAGGTTATGTAACAGGACTTTTTGAAGGACTTTGTCAGGACAGATGTGATTTTCACGCTAGATTTCAGTTGACATACGCACACTTTACTAAATGTTCCCTTGCCCGAAAACCTCAGGGAGGGGGCTTTATATACTGCTGCTATATTTAGCTGGAGATCACAGTAATTAGGTTTCTGAGCAAGTGTTAAATGTTTGGGTTTCTCAGTGGACTAGGGACACTCTAGTTTGTTTTGCGGTTACTTTGCCCATCCACACAGAGAAATAGTCTCCTGTTGATGTTGTTTAAAAAACAACTTTAATATTGAAGCCTGTTTTCACCAATGAATTAAAAAAAGAAAAAAGGTAATTGCGATTTTTTTTTTTTTTTTTTTTTTTTGTTTTGTTTTTTTGTTGTTGTTGTTTTTTTATCTCACAATTCTAACTTTTTCTCGCAACTGCGAGTTTGCATCTTTTAATACGCAATTGCGTAATGTAAACTCGCAATTCGGACTTTTTTCCTCAGAATTGCGTGATTATAAACTGGTAATTCTGACATTTTTTCCTCAAAATTGCATGATATAAACTTGCAATTCTGTCTTTTTTTCCTCTAAATTGCGTGACATAAAATCTCAATTCTGTCTTTTTTTTTTATCAGAATTGCATGATATAAACCTGCGATTCTAAAATTTTTCCTCAGAATTGCGTGATTATAAACAGACAATTCTAAACTTTTTCCTCAAAATTGTGATGTAAAATCGCAAATTTGACTTTTTTTCTTAGAAATGCATAATATAAACTTGCGATTCTGAAAAATTTCCTCAGAACTGCATGATATTAACCACACTCCTAAAAATAAAAATGCTTCATGATGCCATAGAAGAACCTTTTTTGTCTAAATGGTTCCATAAAAATCCATTAACATCTAAAGAACGCAAATTTTATATGCGTGATATAAAATCATGTTTCTGACTTTTTACTTTTCCGAATTGTTTGATATAAACATGCGTTTCTGACTCTTTGTTTCTGAATTGATATAAACTTGCAATAACACTTTTTTGAAAAAAAAAAAAAAAAACTGTTTGATAGAAACGTACAATTCTGATTTTTTTTTTCTCACAGTTGCATTGTAAACTCACAATTCTGATTCCTTATTTCCTCAGATTTGCGTGATTTTTTTTTTCTGTATTGCGTGATATAAACTCACATTTCTGACATTTTTCCTCTGTTGCATGATATAAACAATTCAGACTTTTTCCTCAACTGATTTTAACTCACAATTCTGACTTATTTCCTCAGATTTGCGTGATATAAACTTGCATTTCTGACTTTTTTTGTTCTGTACTGCATGATATAAACTCACAATTCTGACTTATTTCCTCAGATTTGCGTGATATAAACTCACATTTCTGACAGTTTTTTTCTGTATTGCGTGATATAAATTCTCAAATCTGACTTTTTTCATCTGTGTGTGATAGAAATGATAGAAATACATTGGAAAATTAAAAAGGTGGCAGCCATGTGTGTTGTATTTAATTGAACATAGGTTTTCTAATGTTTTTAAATAGTTGTCATAATTCTGCAAAACATTGCTTCAAATTAAGTGAAATGAATGAATCAGCAATGTAGCCTTCCATATGCAATCAAGACTAGTTCAGTGAGATGTAAATGAAATTCTCAGCTTTGAAAACACTATTGAGTTCTTTCCAATGGCAAGAATAAAGGCCTTTGAGAGGCTGGTCCATCTGCTGGTTTTCAGAGAAGCCGTGATTTGCACATAGCTGGTATGAACAGGCGCAGGTGAAGCCAGAATGCCAAAGCAGTGAATCTGTACGGGATGCAATTAAAATTCCTGAAATAAATCTCCTTCGCCGCTGCATTGACAGTCAGCGGATGATGCCGGCTGATGAGATTTAAATAACACTGATATACAGAGATTAAAATAGACAACTATTTTGGAAATTCACATGCTGGTGGCACACAATTTACACATTTGTAATGCAAATATTGGTGTCATTGAACTGGGTTATTTTCAAATCTCTCATGCCTGGAGAGTCTCAATATGCGTAGATAATTATGGAAGATATTGTGTTCCATCAGATGGAGTTGTCAACTGCTTTCCCAACAGCTTCACACGTTTCTTAATGGCATATGAGATCTCTGGAGAAGTCGCTTTATCTCACCCGTCCATATGTTATATGTTGCCACTGTGCTGCTGAGCGCGAGCTGTCGTCTCGAACAGACAGGCTTTAGATTGGACGGGCTCCCTCCACTCCCACACATTTCACCTCCATCTTTCTGCAGCCGCCTTGAGTGGAGCGCCGCCAGTCTTCCTTGTTTGCCTTCCAGCACTTATCCAAACACCCATTAAAGCATGTCTGTTTACACAGTTGTATGCTTGTTTGCAGAGCAGTAAATAGAAGAACTGTTTGCGTCGTTGTCAATGTTGAGCTTGATCTCTCCCAACCTTTTTTGTTCACACCTAGGGCTGGGCGATTATTACAAGTAGTCAATATATATTTATGATGAGCTCTCTGGTGATGTAACATTAAGTAACATTGCGAATACCATTAAAGGGATAATTCACCCAAAAATTACATTTATGTCATCATTAAATCAACCTCATGTCACTCATGACTCATTTGAGTTTTTCCATGGAAAATTAAAGGAGGTGTTTAGTGGCAATTTGTCCAAGTTGCTTTTTCCATAAAATGTAAGTGTATAGGGAACCAAATGAACCCTTAATAGGATTTCCGATTTAAGATTTAACAGCAAAAACAATATTGAAATAAGTTGATAAGTTTAATCCATTTTTTTTAATCTGTTCTCTCTCTCTCTCTCTCTCTCTCTCTCTCTATCTATCTATATATATATATATATATATATATGTATATATAAATAAAAACAAATAAAATTTGTAACTATAGTTTGCTTTATTTTATTTTATTTTTTATTTTATTTTGTTTTGTTTTATTTGATCTTTTTACAATAAACATTTTAAATCTACTCTAACAGCTTAGTCTATATAACTGAAAAAGTTTTTCTTATCCAAAAAAAAGCCAGAAAAAAATACACTGATTTTTATGACATATCTTCAAAACTATAAAAATATTGCCATTTCTTTTATTAATTTCACTAAGCTCTATTACTGACACTTTTAATCAAACTGTTGCATAAACTGTTGCTGAATAAAAGAATAAAATAAAAAAAAACAATCATAGTGCAAGTAAAAAAAAAAGTGCTGTTAGTGCATATAAATTATTAATAAATAGAATTTGCTTTATTTTTTTACCGTTTTACAATAAACATTTTAAATCTACTATGTATTAAATGGTTTCTATGATCAGAAAGTGTCATAAAATACTTTAAATAAATAAAATTATATCAATTATCATGAAAACTATGAAAATATTGACCATTTCTTTTATCCATGTCACCAAGCTTTATTCCCACCAACTTCCATATTTTTTCTAGGTCTCTATTTTGTTCAGTTGGCTCTCTTTCTAAATCTTTCTATCAGTTCGCCGTCCCGCTCTATCACCAGATCTCACGTTGTTCAAAGAGCTAGTGTTTTTTCTTTGTCCCATGTGCATTTTCGTCATAGCATTGCTTTAGGCTGATAGCTTATGTGGAAAATAGTCGTGGGCAAGATGACTGCGTTCACTAAACGGAGTAGGGATGCAGCAGTCACACCCGTCCTCTTGAGACACATTGCGTCACTTTCTTTTGCGTCTGTGTGGTGTTAATTTAGTCATGCGGCCTGGGAAAAACTCAAGCGCGGCCGCTATTGGCCCAGTCGGCTGATCCAGAGTGACATCAGGGCGGGCTGACCTCTGACCTTGAGTCCTGACATGTTCTTTCTGTGTCTCGCTCTGGTCAACCGTACCGCAGAACTGTCAGCCAGAACTGATTGATGAAGCTTAGTGAAGGTCTAAATGATCAATTAATAGACATGGAGGACCACAAGGCTTTTTGACAGAAATGTTCTCTGACAAGTGCTTCCACTCGTTGATGTGACCGTTCCCAAAATGCACTGAAGGTGACCTAGAATGCATCTAATCACTGTTCTTGCTTTTAAAAAGCAGATGTTTCCCCATTGTTTGCTCTGAGAGAGATGCAAAGAATGATGAGCTTCCTGGTGTCATTTTCCCCCCCTCTGAATCCTGTACAAGAGATGGTTGCTTAAGCATATGTGTGACATTGTAAACTAGTATAGCACTGCCCTCTACAGGCAACAGTGTGCAGAACACCATACAGTTCAGGTACAGCTATTCAAAAGTTTACATTTAATGCACTTTCTTGGTCTTATTGTGCATGACTTGGCAAGTTATTTCAAAGAAATAAAGTTTGTAATCTTTTATCAAAAATTGCTCCGCCTCTGAAACGACTTTCCTTTAAGATGACATCACCAAACCCTTTTACTTTTTCAATCCTTCCCAGCCACCTGTCAAAGTCTGCTTTTCTCAATTCAATCAATTCTCGATATATAAACTCATTTAAAATAAATAGTTTTACAAATGTTTTTATTTTTGTTGTTGAATATCCTGTTTTACTCAAAAACTAGTGTAAGTGATAGGTCTGTCATTTTTTTTTTATTATTATTATTAAATTGATCAAAAGTGACATTACAGCACAACTGTTTTTAACATTTAAAGGCACAATATGTCAAATTCTATGATTATAATATCTAAAAAATCAGTAGAACAGTGTTATATATGTTGCTGACTCCCAGAATGTTTAAATCCAGAGAAACAGAAGGTTTGCACTTATGTCACGGTTTAGCCTAATATTTAGCCTAATATTTCACCTACCTGACCAGAAATGATAAAAACAAAACCAAATGTTGTCAAGACTCTTGCCCTGGAAATCCTATTTTAATGTGACCAAACACAAATGGCATTTGTTCCTCAGACAGTTTTTTGCACTCTTCTCCTTGATTTGTTATAACTTTTGGCAGTCTATAGTACTCCAAATGTTTTTTTTTTTTCTGGTCCAGCCGATTAGTACAGCAAAACATGACAATAATTGACCATTTACAGCAGCAATAATTAGCTAAATTTGCGAGTTCTGTTTGGTTTAATGCCGTTGTTTACATTCACTGCCGCCAATATGGCTGATTGTTGGTGCATCGTGAAAACACTATAGGCAGTTTTAACTAGTGGCTTGTCTGCTGTCATTGTGTCGTCATGCACCCTCGATTTCCGGTTTTGTTGAAAACATGGAAAAACCAAAGACGCTTTTAATATGTCATGTGTTTTATTAGACCGGTGACGAACGCACAGAGCAGCATTATAACAGAACTTTCAACACACTCAAATGTATCTATTATGACAAAACGGCACCACTTTACCCCAAATGCACATGACCGGAAAGAACAGAAGCGGTCATATAAAAAAAATACTTGGTGTGGTATAAAAAAAGCTCAGATGCTTTCGATCTGTGTGTCACACTCGTCTCTTATTAGCAATCGCTCCAGCGGCCTCGTTTCGCTTCCACATTTTTCAGCCTCACCCTGCTTCATACTACAATGAGGGTAATAAATCTTTTAATACATTAGCTCAACCATTAATATGATTATTTTGCCCGAGTTGCATTGCATCGGCTTTGGGGATGAAGACAACAACTCCTATGATTCCACACATAATCAGGGCGTCATCAACTATGCCTTTGTTTTTGTAAATATGTGCACCCTTTAGCGGTGAAAATTACACTTGATTTATACCTTATTTACTTTTGCTTTTAGCTGACCGATATGTGAATGTGATTGCAGGATGTACAGTTGAGGTCAAAAGTTTACATACACCTGTCAGGATCTGAAAAATGTTAACATTTTACCAAAATAAGAGGGATCATACAAAATGCATGCTATTTTTATTATTTAGTACTGACCTGAATAAGATATTTCACATAAAAGACGTTTTTTTTTTTTTTGGTCATGAGTCACTTGTTTGTCCTGAACAGTTAAACTGCCCACTATTCTTCTGAAAATCCTTCAGGTCCCACAATTCTTTGGGTTTTCAGCATTTTTTGTGTATTTGAACGCTTTCCAACAATGACTGTATGATTTTTGAGGTCTGTCTTTTCACACTGAGGACAACTGAGGGACTCATATGCAACTAATACAGAAGGTTTAAACAAATTTAAATATCAGGGTAAATTTAACTTCTTTTGTCTTGTGGGAAACATGTATCTTCTGTAGCTTCTGAAGGGCAGTAAAAAATGTACAAAAAAATATGAAGAATGTACACATCTTTATACTGTTCAAAAGTGTTCACCTCCTGGCTCTTAATGCATCATGTTTCCTTCTGAAGCATCAGTGAGCATTTGAACATTCTGTAAGAGTTGCATATGAGTCCCTCAGTTGTCCTCAGTGTGAAAAAATGGGTGTGAAAGGGTTCAAATACACAAAATGCTGAAAAACCAAAGAATTTGTCAGACCTAAAGGATTTTTGTGAAGAACAGTGGTCAGTTTAACTGTTGAGGACAAACAAGGGACTCATAAACAGCCGTCACTAAACAATAAAAGTACAGCTGTGGATCATTCAGGTAGCAACACAGTATTAAGAATCAAGTGTATGTAAACTTTTGAACGGGGTAATTTTCATAAATTCGGCTATTTTCTCTTGTGGACTACTTAAGTAAAAATTAATATTTTGCAGATTCTGCAAGGTGTACATTTGGTGATACATTTGAGACACTAGCTGTTTGTCTGAACAATGTAGGACAGTTGTGTAGACAGTTATTTTTACAAATCCATTTGATACTCCTAGTGATGCAGAAATTGTTCAGCAGCGTTTAACGAGTCCAGCGTGACTCAATTTCTTATGAGCAGCATCATTGTCCAGAGTCTATTTTTGTGATGTGAACTGGTGATTAAATGAAGAGAGGAGAGTCTGTGCCTCTCTGAGGGCTCTTGTCTATTTCTGCAAGATGTGAGGGAATATGTAGCTGCATATTTTGGAAGTCTCATTAAAATTATTACTCGGCCCTGAAGTTTTAGTCTAAAAAGAATCATCGCTGACATGAAGAGAGCCTGTTTTTGTGGTGGTCCTTTTATGTGGCAACCAATTCTGAGGTGTTTTTTCTGTCCCCTGTGCACAGATGTGAAGGGGCCGCCCAGCCATCGTTTCTCCTGCGGCCAGTCGCCGTTCACGGAGCCCTGCGTTTGGGAGAGGAAGTACTGCATCCTGACCGATAGCCAGCTCATCCTGCTCAACAAGGAGGAAGAGGTAAGAGTACTCCTTCCCTATGCTTTATCCCCTCATTCTTCTCTCTTCCTCTCCCTCAGAATGAAGAGTGAAGGACAGTTAAATGAAGACACGCAGATGATGTTTGTGCTTTGTTGTGCGTTTCCCCTTGTGGGGGTTAAATGCATTGTTTGCGGATGTAATTTGGATTTGGATGGGATTAGTTTACCAGACATTTGAGTTCGTATTATGATGTCTGTGATTTGAATGTAATCGCAAAGTAAATTTACCTGACCTTAAAGGGACAGTCTACTCAAAAAAGAAAATTCTGTCGTCTTAAATGATGACAGAATTCTCATTTTTGAATGAACTGTCCTTTAAGGAAAACTAGTCCCATCCAAATTGGTCTTAATAGTTAAAGAGCCTCGTTCTGAACAGTTTAATGATTTGTGCTCTTCTTTAATGAGTTCCAGCACATCACTCTCGCTTTGCAGGCCAACCGATTACATTTTGAGGTTATCAAAGGGAATAATCAATTTACTTATTGCATTGAAATAAGTCCTGATTGACAGATTGCTTTCAGATACATTTAAACAGTTAGTTAATTAGTAGCACTGTCAGAAACAGTGGCTTTCTGGCCTGCTGTTAGAATGTGTACCCCTCTGACCCCCACCCACTGACCTCTGACCTCTGCCTTGTTCCCAGATGCCATCTGAGGTCCATGAAAGCCCCACAGCATCCTCATCAAAGGGTCGCAGCCTGAGAAGGACAGTCAGTGTGCCCTCTGAAGGACAGTTCCCAGAGTATCCACCAGAGGGAACCTCCATGTTAGGTAAGACTTCTGTTATGATACCAAAACTGCTTGTTTTTGCTCTCTGTCAGGCAGAATAACAACAGAAATATTCAAGATGCTTCCTCCTGGAAAACTTGAATGTATTAGATAATTTTGATATGGTTATCAGAAAACATTAGTGATGTTATACACTACCAGTCAAAAGTGTTTGAACTGTAACATTTTTAATGTATTCTCCTCACCAAGCCTGCATTTATTTGATCCAAAGTACAGCAAAAATAGTAAAATTTAGAAATATTTTACTGTTTAAAATAACTGTTTTCTATTTAAATACATTGGTTTGATTTAAAGCTAAATTTTCAGCATCATTACTCCAGCCTTCAGTGTCACATGATCCTTCAGAAAGAATTCTAATATGCTGATTTGCTGCTCAAGAAACATTTTTATTATTATTATTATTATTATTATGATTATCAAAATTTTAAATAGTTGAGTACATTTATTTCAGGATTCTTTAAATATAAAGATCCAAAAATCAGCCTTTATATAAAATACATTTTTATGTAACATTTATACACTATACCATTCAAAAGCTAGGAGTGTGTGTGCATATATATATATATATATATATATATATATATATATTAAAGATAAAGATTTTTATTTCAGATAAACTTTTTTGATCAGCAAATCAGAATATTAAAATGATTTCTGAAGAATTATGTGACCGAAATAATAATTCTAAAATTCAGGTTGTGAAATCACAAAAATAAATTACATTTTACAAATATATTCAAATAGAAAAGAGTTATTTAAAACAGTACAAATATTTCAGAATTGTACTGTTTTTGCTGTACTTTGGATCAAATAAATGCAGGCTTGGTGAGCAGAAGAGACTTCTATAAAAAACCTAAAAAAAATTTACTGTTCAAAAACTTTTGACTGATAATGTATGCTTTGTTTGTTTGTTATGCTAATTTCCACCTATTTTTACATTTTAGATTACCTAATACTCGAAGTTTATTTTTAATTTAATGTTAATAACATTAAGAATATTTAAACAGTTAAGACATTTTTAACAAATAAAGATTTTTTTATTTTTTTATTTTAAGTATAAAAAAAAGTTTAATTTTTTACATTTTAATACAAAAATAATAACATTTTATTGCCATCCATTTGTCTGTTATTGGACATAAAGTCAAAATAATTATCACCTTAAGCTATTAATAATTTAATAATACAGTTAAATGTAAAGTTTATTTCAGATTTTCAGTCAATACATGACAATATTCACTGTAGCATTAAACAAATTATATTTTTTGTGTACAAAAATAGTATAGAAATTTAACATCAGATATTTATCAGTTATCAAACATAAAATCAGTTAGTCAAATCAAGATGATTGTCACTTAAGCTATAAACTATCATTTTAAGTTTAATTTGTTTTCAGAATATATTTGTTTCTAGTTATGCTTAGCCTCAGACTAAGTTTGTTATCCAGTAGAAACTTTTCTTTTGCACTCTTTAAAATGATTATGATCTTCTTTATCCACTAATCAAAAACAACTAGAAATGTTGTTGTTCAAAAGATGTGTAAACGCTGATTTGAACAGTAACAGGACTTCTGACAGAGGCTTTTTTTTTTTTATAAATCTATAGGATTTCAAAGATGAAGCTTATACTACGGGATCAAATGGCACTCTCTTAGCATTTACTGTAGCTTTAAGATGTTGTTAAGCAGGCACACTCACACCGCAGCTTATAGCATACGGATTTGTGCGCTAGCAGGCAGAGCATGAGGTGAATCACGAACGAAAATCACGTCAGTAGGTGCATTTCTAACACCAGAGCCATTACTTTTGAATCCACTGCCACAAGCATGGAGGATCAGGATAACAAAGCAGTGGATTTAACCGCAACACCGCAGGCCAGGCTTAGAGGAAAAACACCAGATTGGGGGCGAAAATATGCATGCTAAAAACTGCAAAATATTTCACAAAACAAAGATCAGTTGTACAACAGTATCAAATGCATGATTATTCGCATCATGCACACAACCCTCATTGTGAACACAATAAGATATTCTGAAGAATGTTTCATCTGTTTTTGTTTATGAAATGATAGTCAAACATCTTTGAACCCTGTTGACTTTTTTTATTATATGAACAAAATGTCTTATTTTGTGCTCAAAAGAAAGTTTTTAATGGCAAAATGATGACAAAATGTTAATTTTTTTGGATAAACTATCCCTTTAATCCAGACTGACTCACATGGACGCTCCCTATCCAGAATTACAAAGTTCAAGTTCTTCTGAAAGCAGGTTAATCATCTGATTCACCTCACATCCGCACCTTTTTCTCAGAATGATTCATTATGTTTGAGTAACTTTGGTACGTTTGGGTACGTTTGATCCCGCGACCTCTGTGGCCCAGGCAAGCTTGTGCGAGGAGGAGTATGGAGGAATGTAATTTTGTGAAACAAGACTCACTGTTGTTACTGTGTTCGTTTGTTCTCTCTCTCTCTCTCTTTTTCTCTGGGACAGTGTTTCGTTCCCTCCCAGGCCTAGGGGGGCAATAACTGAAGCTGCCCTCTAACTGGTCTCGCATTCAACACCAGTACGTGCGGGGGTGCGGACACTGACCCAGTGGGCTGGTTGCTAAAGGCAGCGGTCAGAGAAATGCACAAATCTCTGTGACTAAGAGAGTCATTCATTCTCCAGACCCTCCTAAGCTGCACCGCCACAGATTCAGAGAGCGAGAGAAGAGGGTTATTTATATGTTAATGTTCGCACTGTTTGACAATGAGACACTCCGCAGCCAGGGTGGTGAGGGAGAGTCCTGGATTTCTATGGCCATTCAGAACAGGTCGAGTCTCTAGAGACTGTTAGATTCACAGCTACAAAAATTTAGTGAGATCATATGTGGTTTTCAGTTTGTATGGGTTCGATCCGTGAATCATACTTATTTTTTCTTTTGTTGCAATGAGGAGGGATGTCACTTATTGAAGCTCCAGCTCCATCTTTCTCACAGTTGTCAAGACAATGAGGTTCTGACTTCTCACACATAGCAAACACAGCTATTTATGTACTTCTATAACTAAGTTAGTATTGTGGATGATGTTTCCACTCGTAGTATTGTAACAAGGAGAAAATCTGGTTTAAAGGTCTTTTTTTTCATGTTTAAGTGCTGTAATCGGTTTCCTGGTGCATCTACCAACCCAGAAAATGTGAAAAAGAACAACCCAGTAATTTATTTTGGTAAGCCTTTTCTTATTTTCACTCCCGTGATGTAGGAATGGGGTCTTATTTATAATACTTCTGCCCCTTAATCTGCATGTTTCCACCCACTGCGCCGCACAGCGACAACAGTGTACTAGCTGCAACTCCATGGCAAAAATTCAAGCAAAGCATGCTAACTATTCTGTTGTTGGCTGCACTGATGAGCACAGAATACTATTTAGAGTCCAAGCCTTAGGGGAGACAAGAGAGTAGTGGGTTTATTGATTTATTTACTGTATATTACACTGCTGCCACACAGGTGTAATATAAACATGCGATTTCTTTCCCAGCAGTTTACCTTCACACACATAACCGACTGGTTTTGTAACGCATGTGTGTTTTTAACATAAACTTGTTTGTATTTGATAATAAGACATGAAAGAGAACTTAGGCCCTGTTTACACTAGTGCAATTTCATTATATAACGGCATTTTAAAACGGTTACTTTTTTAAATGAGCCTCCGAAATGAGACGCAACAAATGAGCATGATGTTATTGTTTACATGGTCGTCAAGGATACGCATCCTTGTGAATGTGAATGTGGGCAGCAACACCATCAAAAGTTTTTAAAAATCTCAGTTTTGGTCTGGTAACACTGAAACCCTGGAGTTTTCTAACGAAAATAGGGCCTGCAGCGTTTTTTGAAAGTCTCCATTTTCAAAAGTCAAAAACGCCGGAGTAGTGTAAACGACAGGTGTAACCGTAGCAGAAGTTATGCGTTTAAAAACGAAAACGCCATAGTGCAAAACGTAGCCTGAAACGCAACCCCAGAGTATTCAAACTAAAACAGAGTCTGCAGCATTTTTTTTCTTCATTTTAAAAGGTTGAAAATGCACTAGTGTAAAATGTAGCCTTAGTTTAGTTAGTTTAGCTGCTTTCTGTGCGCTTCCTTTGGATGTGTGCACTCAGAAATCCCTGTATCAGAAGTATAAACTAATATGGTTTAAAACGCATGATTTCAGCGCGATAGACATGATAATCAAAACCAAACAGATGTTTTTTTAGCAGAATATCTGAGGTACAAGCTGTAAAGGCAAAGCCTATTTTGGAAAAGGCTATATGTATATGTATATGTATATATGTATATATATATATATATATATATATATATATATATATATATATATATATATATATATATATATATATATATATGTATATGTGTGTGTGTGTGTGTGTGTGTAGTGTGTATATATATATATATATATATATATGTGTGTGTGTGTGTGTGTGTGTGTGTGTGTGTGTGTGTGTGTGTGTGTATGTATATATATATATATATATATATATATATATATATATATAAAGACATTTGTAATGTTACAGAAGATTTTTATTTCAGACAAACTTTTTTGATCAGCAAATCAGAATATTAAAATGATTTCTGAAGAATTATGTGACCGAAATAATAATTCTAAAATTCAGTTTGTGAAATCACAAAAATAAATTACATTTGTAAATTACATTTTACAAATGTAAAATTAACTATTTTCATCAGTTAATTTGCATTTAAAGAGACATACACAAAAACAGCGTGTTTCTGCTTCTGCTCAAAATAGACATTTTCAAAATAATATAATAAATGATCTGTGGGGTATTTTGAGCTGAAACTTCACAACTTCATGTTCTGGGGACACCTGAGACTTGTATTACATCTTGTAAAAAAGGTGGCATAATAGGTTTCCTTTAAAATATCTTCTTTCGTGTCTAACAGAAGACATACGTCGTACACATTTGGAACAAAATGTGTTATGATTTTTAGGTTAACTATCAACAATATTTGAAATGGCATCCAAACAAATTCTATATCCTCTGTGTTAGTAGCATTTAATTGAGACTAAAATAGAATAATGGTTGGGTTTTTTTGGTGGATGAAATGCATCTCATTCTGTTGCACTAAAGAATATGTTCAATTGATTTTGCTATTTATACACGTTGAGGCGAGGAAGATGACTCAGCTTTACAGAATCCACTAATATCGGTCCCTAAGTCTGTGTTTTTCCCCCTGAGGTCTTTGTGGAACATATTTTAGCGTTTTATTGTAACAAATAAAAAGATGAAAATAGTTTAGTGAGCAGTGTCATGGGGCATGCTGTCCTGAGAAAATCACATTTTACGTGGTGGGCGAGACAGATCAAAAGAACTTCCTGGCGTATTTAGGGCAAGAAAAACTGCTAGCAGTTGATATAGTGAGCAGAATATTGTTGTTATGCTTGTTGGAATATGGAATGAAGTTTCGGGGCTATATGTATCAGATCTATCTAGATGGCTGTTATAGGAGTATTATTACCAGCTTTTTCTTACAATTTCCCCAGTACATTATAAATGCGCATAATTCTACTTGTTTGCTTTTGGCCATTTGAATGATGCTTTGAAGAAGTGTTTTGAGGTTCACTTGCTCTGTATATTAAATTTTAGATTAAAATCATTGCAATATTTGCATAATGCACTGCAATTGGTCTTTTTTTCTGGTAGTTAATTGTGATTTGTCATCTTGAGACCTTCATCTATGTTGCATTTAGGATTTTTCTGCTTGAATGTGTTTTCAGGAAGCTATTGCTTTTTTACCCAAGTGTAAATCTGCAAAAAAAAAAATTGTTATAAAAATTCCATCCAGTTGTAGCTTAGAATATACAGTATGATTTTACTGTACTGATGCTTTTCTAGCAAGTAAGAAAGCTAAAATTTGGATATGCTAATCATATCATTCTAAGCATTGAATGCTAAGAATGCTAAGCATTCCCCTGTCATTCCCTAAAGTATCAGGATCCTGCAATATTCCCGCACCTCACAGACTCCCCTGTATAGTAACTCCAAATACATAGTTATAGGCTTGGAGTGCAGCTGCTTTGACCTCTATAAAAGCTTTTTTCACTGAGCTGGAAGACAGAAACTTCTGTGAAAGTCTGTTCATCTCAGAGCAACCATTTTGCACTCTATAAAGTTGAATCTGGCTGTGATTTACTGGATTGTTGCGATATGAAATGTTGCAATATTTCTATCGCAATGTCTTAAGGGAACTACAGATCAAATGTGACCCTGGACCATGGGTTTGTAGCAATAGCCAACAATACTTTGTATAAATTTTTCTTTTATGCCAAAAATCATTGGGATATTAAGTAAAGATCATGTTCTATGAAGATATTCTGTAGATTTTCTACCATAAAAAATCAAAGCTTAATTTTTGATTAATAATATGCATTGCTAAGAACTTCATTTGGACAACTTTAAAGATGATTTTCTCAATATTTCTCTTTTTTTTTTCTTTTTTTTTTTTGCACCCTCAGATTACAGATTTTCAAACAGTTTGCCAAATATTGTCTTGTCCTAACAAACCATACGTTAGTGGAAAGCTTTATTCAGCTTTCAGATGATGCATAAATCTCTATTTCATAAAATTGACCCTTATGGCTGGTTTTGTGGTTTTGTGGTCCAGGGTCACAAATACCTGAAGATTGCAAAATTTGATCTAAATCAGTCAGCAGTGGTGTCAGTCGGTAGTGACCATATTGTGCGAATTTGGCATGCTGGGAGATTGAAATTGCAAATATTTCCTTGCCAGACTTGTTGCTATGATACATTTCACAGTGTGAGCCGCTGTTATATGTAGCTCCAACCCATGTTAAGTGGAAAAATAAGCATTATTTCATTGATTTAAACAGCAGGTCACAGATAAAATGCTTATCTATAGCGGATTTTGTTTACACTGAAACAAGGCTTAAATCCTATGATTATTTAAAATATAAACGCTATTCTTTTGCTGCATTGCATCTGATATTTCGTTCAGAAAATGTAAACATAGTTGCAGTATTTTAAGGCTTTCTCATGACATTCTGTTCTGTTCTTTTGATTTATTTTAAATAAAACTACAGTATGAAATGGAATTCAACATAATGCTAATGCTTAGACAAATAAATAAATAGTTGTACATCCAGCTGCCTCACTTCCCCTATTCATTCCACTATATTGTTCTGCAGCAGCAAGCATTTCCTGTTCTTTCTCACGCATGTAACAGGTGAAATGTTTTTCTTCAGTGTTACACGATGAGTGAAATATAATAGTGTAGCCATATTTTTATATTTTTTAAATTTCTGTTCTGTAAATATTGACTAATTGGCAGCCTTTTTTTCTGGTCGCCTTTATATACAAAGCCTACAAAGACTTTTCTTCCATGGAACAACATAATTTCCTTACTGAACTTTAATTTTGGGTGAAGTACCAGGGATTTAGCTTGATTTATTGGATAAATACATTTTCTGGTAATTTAATGTCTGAAGATGGACAGTGTGCGGTCGTCTGTAGATTAAAGGATCCTCGGAGAGGACAGCCATTGTTGTGCTCTTTTCAATAGACTAACAGAGAGAAAAGCGGAGTGGGTTTGACTGAGACTGACTGGATCGGGCTCAGGCTTTACTGCATTCCTCAGTGCATCGACTGCGTGAAGGGGGTGTGAGAGACTTCACTCACTAAAACACCGGCTTGGCTCAAATCATCTGCTCTCTGGGATTGTTTCGTTTTGTTTTCGCGGAGGGATGTGACTATAACTGATTGCAGGATCTATATCAGCAATGGAATTTATAGGTATGTTTTTCGCATCACTTTATGTTCAACGGTTATGGAGCCACACGGCAGTAAGTTGTGGGAGTTTGAATTGATATTACGTTACGAAGATATATGAGACTTTGGTCTACTACGAAGTAGTGTTGTTATAGTGTTTCCATTATAAATACTAATGCAGCAATATGAGGTACATGCGTGTATTCAACAGTTGTCTGAAGTTGAAACCGTTTTATGGTAAATGACTCTGCTTACGTTTCTGTTTACCTTTTGGAACCGATAAACGGTGCTTTTTAATTTCACGACGTCAGTGTTTCCCGCAGTAATAAAATATCTGGTGTTTAAATTGAAACGTAGCTACTGCTTGACTAGTTCAGTACGATTCCCCAACCAATGACTCTGTGATTCACTTTTACAAAGAACCGACTCCTAACGCACAGCCCATCTGAGGTAGTCCGATTCCCGAGCAAATGACTCTTTTGAATCATTTCGTTTTAGCGAATCAAAATATGATTGACTAATTAAATCATTCGGAGAGGTTACTAAATGTAATTGTGTAATTATTTATATTGCCGTGTTTTAAACCGAGAATTGTTACTGTTTGTCTTAATGCTTAGCCCTTGTGATACTTGAATCAGTAGTATTTTGTAAAGATGAATTAAATTTGAAGTACTTACTCATGGAACGGGATTTGGAAGGATTCCCATTCGTCTTTATTTCAGGGCTCTGGTTTTAAAAGTGGACATTTTCCTTGTCCGCTTTAATTAAAGCCTAATTTAGATTAACAATGGCTCGTTGTCATCGTGCCTTAAACATCAAGTAGAAGAAAGCATCGATTCTTCCGCTTCCCTGCACCCCTATCCTTCACTAACGGTCACCCCTCCTGGCGTCCACTGCTATTATTTATTTATTTGCCCTTTTAATGTCATCCATCCTATTATGCTCATGTATTAAAAGGGAGAGTGATGCTTCCATTTAATAAATCATAGCACAACACCCTGAATTTGAAATATATTATTAATTGCTGTCCAATTACTTGAGGTTTTCCCCTCATCTCAAAGGAATCTCAAAGGTTTCTTTTTGTTTTGTTTACAACCCCCCTCCCCCCTTCTTTTAATAGAAGATATGATAGACCATTTTAGATTTGTGAATAAAATTACAGAGAACACGAATACAATTTGGAAAAGGCTGATCATGCATAGATTGCTTTCTGAGAAATGCCACCAGTTTCTCAATTTTTGAAGAGACCTTCCAGTTTTGCATGGTAAAAGGGAAATGCATGAGTGCCATTGCCATGAGTTTTCATTTATAAATATCTCTCAAATTCTTTTGGGATTTGAGAGTCCCAAAGCATATCGAAATAGGCTGATTTGTCATGGAACGATTGTGTAGATGTAAACTCCTGCTTGGAGTCATTCAATCGTTATTGTTCATTGCCCTGCCCCCATCTGACAGGATTTTTACACTGTCAGTGAGGCCTAAAACCTGCTTTGTGACTCTGGATACCTTGAATAGCATCATCTAAACATGATAGTCATCAAATACAACTGCTCTATTGTGCATTTATGTTTCGTAAGTAAGTGGAAAGGAAGTCTGTAAGTACATTGTACGACCCCCTCGTATGAACCTCAGCATACTTTTAATGAAGGATGTTAAACTTGAAATACCTGTCTGTGGGTTTCCCGCGTTTTTGACCAAACCTGTTTGACCTTTAGATTCTGAGGCGGCATAAAACTAAAACAATGCAAGGTCCATGAATTGCTAGGTGCACCACACCTGTCTGCTCAGCGTAAGAGTGGAAAAGACATCTTGCAAGTCTCCAGTTTCACAGCTAAGTGTTGTGACATCACTACATTCCAGACACTTGGAATCACACAAAAACAGATAGATGGAAAAGTAAATAGTGACAGAAGTCTTGTCATCGGGGAAGGAAGAGAATAAATACGCTATTGTGCTTCTGTTTGCACTTGTTTCATTAGATAACATTCTCAAGAGAGGAGGTATTTGAGAAGGTGCACCAACCTGAACCAAAACGGCAAGACAAGGCAAGAGAGATATTGCTGTCTTAGTCAGCAAACGCTTCTGGAAGTGTTCTGTAGCGCCATCAATCTGTAGCACTCCACATAGAAGTTTGAAGTATAGAAACCCAGCAATAAAAAGAAATATAACCCCTCATAAAATGCTCTTAGGTATCTGACTGAAAAGGAAAAATCATTGGGATAACAGTCCCATGGATAAGTGTTTCTTAGTAAATCCAGTCTGGTCACAGTGCGTTTCCACTAACTGAATAAAGCCCCTCTGCAGTTTGCAGGATTTTCCCATAGCTTACCATCGCTGAGCATTATGATGCAGAGAAATGCAGCAGTTGCGTGAGGTGGAAGCGTTGAGCTTTGCTCAGCTTCGCTGTTGCCCCTGCTGTTCCACTAAATATGAATAATTAATACCCGGCCTGCACATTTCATATCAGGTATCATCATCTTTACTGTGATGGTGTGGAGAGGCCTGACAAGTAGGCTTTTCATGCATTCCATACTGTTCAGGCATGTAGTTTTGATAAAGTTGTCGGTTTCTGTAAGGTCTTGTTCTCGTGGTCATGTTGGGACAATGAGCTTGGTAAGGCTCGTAATCGGGCAGTGCTCAACAACAAGCATGCATGATGGCTTTATATATTTAATTTCAATTGTGATTTTAAAATGTGATTTTAAGGTACTATTATTTCTGCGATTCAGATGAAATTGAGGAGTCCAGACATAAAAATGGAATTTACTGTATAATGCAAAATGTCATGGGAATTGCAGATTTTTGGATGAATAAATTAAAACTAGGTCAGTATACTTAACGCATCCGTGAATATTAAGCTGCAAAAATACTATTTACATATAAATCCTGCATGTGTTGAACACACTGTTTTGTTTTCTACACATATACGTGATGCTCAAGGTCTTCACAGCGACCTGTCAAAATAAATGTTTGGTTTAACTTGAAGAAACTGTCACAAAAATATGTTACTTAATGTAATGACCACTAATCAAATTAATAAAAATATAAAAATATTAATACTATTATTATTATTATTAAATAAAATCAATTAATTAGATATGTTTTTGATTATGGAAATGTAATAAAATCATTAATATGGAATCCAAAACCCACAGTATTTGGTAAAAATAAAACTGAATTTGGGTAAAAAAAAAACAACAAAAAAAACATTTTATGGGCCTTAATTTTTATTTTTATTTTTTTACTTTTTAATAAATTGCTTTTAAATTGTGAACATTCATAATTTTAATTAATTTGACTTGTTTTTTGATTAATATTTCTTAATTTAACCAATAAAAAAGATTCTAGATTTAAAACAGGAAAAAATAAAACTGATTTCATAGTCCTTAAAGATCATTTTTGACTCATTTTAATTTAATGAATTAATTGATTAATATTTCTTATTTGAACCATTAAAACAGAGTCTAGAAAATTTAAAACACAAAAAAAACTAAATCAAATGGAAAAATAATAAAACATAAAACATATAAAACTTAAAAATATAAAAATTAAAAATATAAAACTTAATAAAAACATCTCATAGGGCCTTAAAAATCAGTATTACAAAAATATAAAAAGTACTAAATCAAAATAAAATAAGAAATACTCATTTTGTAATGTTTCACTCTAAAGTTAAAAAGAGTAGTTAATTTTTTTTTTAATAATAATAACAATCAAAACTAGTTGTTGCATGTGGCGTTCCCAAATGCACATTAAATCATATAATCAGTTATCTAAACTCAGCAGATTCAGAGATTTGAGGCCTGTGAATGTTAGAAAAAAACCCAAGTTATGCCCCCTTATTATTTTGTTTTTGATGAACGATAAAACACTTGATAGACAACAAAACTAAAATCTCATAGACTTACAGTAAAGGAGGGACCCAACCACCCTTAGCAAGCGCCACACAAGCAATTGTAAAAATCTAGTTTTCCAGTGAATTGTGTCTCTCCCACAATGCATCCGTACATCAATACATTTAATAACAGTCCTCTCATCCATGTAGAGAATGACGGGTAATATAAGTGTAGTTATGCTTGCTTAGTGTTGCAGGCTAGATAAAGCATTGTTGTAAAATCTTTTTCACTTTCTTTTAGGCAAATTCGTATTGATTCATTTACACCCTCCAAATGCCATTTACCACAGATTGATTGCTCATCTCAGAAGGCAATAAAAGCTAGTGTGGTGGTAGTTACGATGTAACTAGGGACCACCCTTTCTCGCCCATCCCCCACCCTCCCATCCACCGACACCAGAACACCCGCATCACTTCTAATTACAGCCTGGGTCCCTGTTTCAGGTCTTGCTGTGTTGATTTTAACCCCTCTGTTATCTCCAGCGCGTATTGATCCGAGGAAGGGCTGGGCCCAAATCGATGCAGTAAGTGGATTTTCAGGGGCAGTCACAGCCTGGAGGGTAGGAGAGAAGGAGAGACGCTACACTGTGCTGTGCTGGCTTCGCTGAGGGGCTGACAGGGAGACCTGTCGAGACTGACGCCAGGGGACAGAGGACAGTCAGGGACAATCTGACCTTGGGCTGCATATAGTGAGGAGATGGATGGGCTGAGAGCTGCAGAGGGAGAGAGAAAGACGGGAATAATTCTAGGTGTGATGTAATAGCTGTGATTTAAGGGAACTAAATGAAAGTGTGGGCAATGAGAATAGCTGGTTTGTCCAAACTGCCTGTGTCTCATGTGTTTGTACACTGAACTGACTCAGTGTACAAAAATGAATACAGCTTCATGTTTTGAGGTAGTCTGTATTTGCATTGGTAAACAATGCACATTTTTTGTTCTTTTTTTTTAAATATACAGTTGAAGTCAAAAATTTACATTTTGTAGAATCTGCCAAATGTTAATTATTTTACCAAAATAGGAGGGATCATACAAAATGCATGTTATTTTTTATTTAGTACTGACCTGAATAAAATATTTCCCATGAAAGATGTTTATATATAGTCCACAAGAGAAAATAATAGTAGAATTTAGAAAAATGGCTGTTTAAAAGTTACATACGTTTGATTCTTAATACTGGGTTGGTACCTTTTTTTTTTTTCTTTTTTTTTTAGGTGAGTCCCTTGTTTGTCCTGAACAGTTAAACTGCCTGCTGTTCTTCAGAAAATTCTTTAGGTTCACAAATTCTTTGGTTTTTCAGCATTTTTGTATATTTGAATTCTATTCCAACAATGACTGTATGATTTTGAGATTCATCTTTTCACACTGAGGACAACTGAGGGACTCATATGCAACTATTACAGAAGGTTCAAATGCTCACTGATGCTTGAGAAAGGAAACACAATGCATTTAGAGCTGGGGGGAGGGGGCTTTTTAAATTTGAAGATCATGGTAAATTTAACTAGTTTTGTCTTCTGGGAAACATGTAAGAATCTTCTGTAGCTTCTGAAAGGCAGTACTAAATGGAAAAAAGACATGATATTTAGGCAAAATAAGAAAAGTGCACACATCTTCATTGTTTTCAAAATGTTACACCCCTGGCTCTTAATGCATGTATTTGCGTAATTGATTGGTTTGTTTATTTTTTTTATTTACACTTGTGTTAAAAAATGTGAGGTCACTTTTTTTCCAGAAAGGATGCAATGAATTGTATTTTTGATCAAATAAATGCAGCCTTAGTGATCAAAAGCAAAAGCATTTAAAATCTTAGACGTTTATTATTATTTCTCAACCTTTTGCAATCCCAGCAAGTGAGAACAAAGAGAACATTACAAGGTAGGGGTGTGACAAGACACTTATCCCACAAAACGAGACGAGACACAAGACTCCTTAAAAGAAATCCTTAAAAATAAAAGGGAAAAATAGTATTTTATTCAACTGAAAAACATAAAATATAGTTGCATTTTTATATGAACTTGTACTTTATGAAATTAAACTTCTATTTTAATGAATTATATGCAGTAATAAACATAGTAAACTTATGCTACATGATTCTGGATAAATAAAAAAAAACACGATTTAAAAAAAATTGGAGATCACGATTCTCATGTTGTCACCACCTCCTGGTGGAAGAGGATAAACATTACAATACATACACATGTTAAGATACTTTCGTTTTGATCGCTATTATAGACATTAAGTGTTTATAACCAAACTATAAACTTTTGTTCTAGTACTTCTGTTATTTAAATGTCTGTAACACATAAATAATGATCATTATATGATTGAAAGACAAGAATAAGATTGCTTTGGCGCTCGAACAGAGATCGCAATCTTTTTAGGATTAATCATGCAGCTCTAACGTAATAACTGCACATACTATCATATTCTCGCGAGACCACATCTTGCGAGATCCGATGTGTCTTGCGAGATCTGTCTGGTCTCGCGAGAATGTGATAGTACGTGCAGTGTTTACATTAGAGCTGCACGATTAATTAGATCTTGTGTCACGAGATCTCGTCACATCCCTATTACAAGGTCATTTATTCACCATGACATTTATTACATAATGGATTTGAACCACTAATTTGTACATTTGACAAGTTTATCAGTGTTTCTTCTGTAAGTCATTTATTTATTCATTTATTACTAGGGAAGCCATCCAGTATCTTTTGGTAATGTTAAATAACCGCATTTTCTTCAGTTTGTAAAACAAAAATGTATTTAATTTATTAAGTGTTTTAGTCAAGAGCAGTAAGAGATTTTCTCTCTTTTATTGTTTGATTAACATAAATGACAGACAGCAGGAATATAAGACTACTATCACTTTAAGAGCTACCCGGATCCAATATACTGTTACACATGTTTTCTTTCTCAACTGTTTGCTTTCACTTGAGACCTAAATTACTTTGTTTATGAGAATACTTACAAAGATGGCCATTTTGACACGCAAGTGTGTATTTAATCATTCAAATTCTATAAACTGACAAAAATAAGTCTGTTCAGTCCCGTATATAGCGAAATGAGTTGTTTCGTTGCTGATTGCGTTTCAAAAACTTTCAAAAACTTAAAATCACTTGTTTTTAAACAATTTAAAAAAACGCATGCAAACTAAGTATTCGTGACTATGTCGCACAGCAACGCCACATGAGCCTGTAACCGCGATAGCGACGATAGTCAAGAATCTCTACCAGTTGACAAATTTCAACCATGCATTGACTAATGTGGGCAGTCCAAGTTTAAGTCTGGCTTGTGTCGTTTTCTGATCCCGTTCTCCTGATAGCATCCAATATTGCTTTATTAGATTCAAAATGGGTTTTGAAGGACATGCTAAACATAGCACATGAAGTCGTGCACCATACTCCTTCAGTTCTGTCTTATTTCAGTAGGTCACGTCCAGCTAATAGCTCTAACACGCTTTGACCCGTACAGCAGCTAGTGTAATCTGATACACGCTTGTGTTTCCTCTCTATTCTTTTTCTACTTCTCCATTCTTTAACGACCTCCAAAACACACCTCACACAAATGACACGCATTCACACGCGCAGCCCAAGCCTCCAGAGCCGTGTCCCACATGAAGTACGAAAACAAAAGTCTTGAGGCAAAGAGCGCCTCTTCGTTTTTCCTAATGTGCAAGGCTGCAGCAGGCAGACGGAGCCAGATGCGCTGAGGAGGGGGGGAACGAGCGAACGAAGAGAGAAAGAGAGAGAGAGAGCGAGAGAGGGATGGGAAGTGCTTGCAGTTCTGCTGAGAGGAACAGAGGAGTGAGGTTACAGCGATTGATTGAGTAAATGCGGTAAAATCTCTTCCGCTGGTGTGCCAAAAAAGAGAAAGGGAAGAGGCTGATAAAGTGAGGACTAGGATTGCTGCCCAGAGAGAGGATGGACTGAGAGATTTAGCAGAGGACGTTTCAGTCTTTGAGGGAGAGCGCTGGAGTGCTGGTACGGAGAGAGAGGAAGACGGTACGATGTGGCAGCGAGCCACGGCAGGACAATGAAGAGGCTGCAGTTTATCAATGCGGCGCAATCTCTTTCAGAGTGATGGACAATTAAAGGAAAAGCGCTCGAGCTCATTGGACGAGGGCGATGGTCACTCTTCAGCCAATCCAATGGTGACCAGCTCCATTTATTCAGCAGGTGATGGGCAACAGCTGTGATAGAGGTATCTCTCGCTCTCTCTCTTTCTCAGCTGCGTTTATTAGATTAACTTTAATAGATTAAGTTATCGTCATGCTCTCAGACTTGGAGGGTCATTAAAAAATCTATAGTGATTGAAGTTGAGTTGAATATGCTGTTACAAGTCATTTCCTGTTTGATAAGTTGTCCGTGCTTGTTTGGAAGCGAAGCGAGGTGGTGTTTTGCTGCTCTTGGTTTGCGTTTACTCCCATTTATGCATTTAGCTTTCATCCAAAGTGATGTCAAGTGCGGTAAAGCTGTATGTTTTGACAATGTGCATTCCCTGGGAACTGAACCCGTGATCTTGGTGTTGCTGGCGTCAAGATTGTAATATAAGTACCGCTGTGCTTAGTCATAAGGGTCACTGCGATTCATCAAGTTCAGCACTGCAGAGCCCTCGTGCAACCAGCAACTTCATGGAGAGTGTGAGTGATGAACGTAAGAGTTTGATCCGAAGAGCTTGATGATACATCAGGCGGTCTTCAGAGCCCATTGTGGCTGTCGCTGTTTTTGTAAAGCAGAGTTCTGATACATTTTAATTTTGCGTAAATGGGCCATTCTACCGAATTGGTTCAAAGTCAGAATTGGCAACGTCTTCCAAGGTACACATTTCTAGTAATTGTGCAGTTCATTCTCATATTGTATTTTAGAAAGTTTTGGAATATGTCCTTTTCACAAATTTGTCACTTATGCAGTGTTTCCCCTAGGTTTACGGTTTGGGGGGGGGGGGGGGGGGGTGTATAAAGATACATTAAGATGTACATTATACTGTACAAAAGTAATATAAGCGATATATTTTTGTTGCACATTAAACCATACTATTATTTTGACAGGTTGCCGTAAAGTTTCTGTGTGTATACAGTATGATAGACTAGTTCTCAAATGAAACGATAAAATGATCATGAAGGTGACTGTCACAGCAGCACTGGAGATTTAAGTTTGTGTTAATGTTGTCATATAATGAGACGCAGAGGCCGAAAATCACAGCATGCGTCACATGTGCTTCAGTATCTGTGTAGTAATTAAAACAGCATCTCTGCAATTCATACATACAAAAACAAGTGGAACCATGAATATCGTGATTAAGTGACAGACCTACTTTTGATTTATTCATCCAAAATGTATGAATTCCATGGCATTCGGCGCTATAGACTATTTCGTTTTTACGAATGGACTCCGCGATCCAGTCCATGTTTTCGCGAAGGAGAAATCCTTCGCACGACCATGTAAAGACCAATTGTGCCTTACGAATCTTGAAAAGTGAAGCCAAAGCATCTTGATCGCTTCCAGGCAGCTAGCTGCAGTATAGGTCATAAACCCCGCCCTCTCCATGTAATCTAATGGGATGTGAGCCAAACTAAATAATCAGAGGTGGTTTCTATCATTTTGAGGTAGTTTTTAATCATGCTCCTTTATGTTCCAGTGATCGTTTTTCTAGTAAGTTTGCTTTTAGATAGTTATTTAATGCTATAAAACGGGGTGTGGTGTCATGATTGTGATCTTGCGATTGGGTCTGCGGGAATTTGGGCGGGACTTTGATACTACAGCTCCACCTCACGACGCTACGGCGCAGAATCTGGCTCCACACAAAACTTGGCTTCACTTTTCTCTAGTGGAAAGAAGGGGAGACGCATCATCCATCTTTTTTTAAAGTCTGTGAGACCGAAATTACATGGCATTGTGTAAATAAGATAACTTAAGGCTACTTAGTTTAGTTAAAAAAAAAGAACAAAGTATAGGCCTGTTCTATAGGAAAGGTAACGTTAAATGACTTCTGTTGTGATCTGGCGCTATATAGAAAATAAAATGCTGCTGTTAGGTGGCCGCCCCATTAAAATAATGGCAGGGGAAACACTTCTTATGTCAGTAATATAGAATTAATTTTTTATATATAATTTAAATAGAAGGGTTATATTTACCTATTAAGATTTAGTTTACATCTTCCTTGTAAATGTATTTATTTTCTTCTATTTTATTAAAAAGTTTTCAGAGGTAAATCAGTAACGGTTACAATTTTAACAATATTTCAGTTGTGATTTATGAGATTTGTTGTATTTTGAATCCAATTTTTCCTTGTACAAGGAAAAAAGTTGATCACGCTAATTTCAAGCTGAAAGATTCATTAGTTTGAATATACCTTGTACCAAACACTATCATAACATCTTAGTGGATAATTCAGTATACTTTATTTTGGACAAAATTTCCCATGTTTCAATCGTGACGGCACATTTTCAGTAGTGACAGTAATGTTTTGGTAGCGACCACATCACATTACAGAATTTTAACCCACATACTAAAACACTACTAAAATTTACATAACTACTAAAATGTATGTATGAGTGTGTGTTCCCTTTTGTCGCTACCAACAAATGGACTGCACTGAACTTGACTGGACCGCTCCTGGGCTGCAAAACAGGTTGAACAGCTAAATTTAGCCATTAATCAATGGTCCTCTGGAGATCAGCCAAATGCGAGCGTGACTGATACATAGTTTAAGAGACATTATGATGTCCTGTTCAGTTGATGAGAGGTTTGTTGTGTGTATGTGTGTATATATTAAATCAACAGTTTACATACAACAGTTCCTGCAGCATTTACTCACCTTCATGTTGTTCCAGACTTGTAAACATTTCATTTGTAAAAGGTTCTCTATAGTTCACCCAAAAATGAAAATTCTGTCATGAATTGCTCACCTTCATGTGATTCCACACCCATAAGACCTTTGTTTATCTTCAAAACAGAAATTAAGATATTTTTGATGAAATCAGAGCTTTTTTAACTCTTCACAGACAGCAACGCAACTACCACAATTCCTTCTCTTCCGTGTCAATCTTCGATGTGTATTACAAAACATTGTGGTTCTCTCATGAACGTGTATCAAAGACTGACACCGCAGAAAAGAAATTGATGAATAAAGTCATTTTTTTTGTTTTATTTGCACACATAAAGTATTCTCGTAGCTTTATAGCATTAAGGTTGAAGCACTGATGTCACATGGACTATTTAATCGATCTATGCAGGGTCAGAAAGCTCTTGGATTTCATCAAAAAATATCATGGGTTTGGAACAACATGAGGGTGAGTAATTAATGACAGAATTTTCATTTTTGGGTGAACTATACCTTTAAAACGGGGTTCAGTGTTGTTTTTGACCCCATGGTCTTTCATTGTTTGGCTAAAAACAGTTATCTTGAAAAGAAAGAAAGTCATACAAGTTTGGAATTTGTGGGTGAGCTATGTCTTTAAGCTCTTTAATATTAGTGGAGGGTTTGATCTTGAGCAGCAGTGGGCAGCTGTCCAACAGACCAGGCACAATCTCTATTGTATGGATCCACTGAGGCCTGCAAGCTGAAACCAGAAGCAGCCTCTTGGCCAGAGACCTCTGGGTCAATTTCAACAGTGTTTTTTGATTCAGTGCAGACGCTGAGAGGCGGGTGTTCTGCAGCAGCTCGTGTTCAGTGATGGACTGGGTTTTTATTTCTCAGGGTGAATTAACTCATTATGGGGTGATCTACACTTCGGTGGGGAGGATGGCCCGAGGGGTGGATCTCTGGGAGGCTGTGCGGATGTAGGTTACGTCCTGCTCCATCCTTGACACACATCGGCTGCGGGGCTCCCTGCAAATGTAGAATAAATCGGTCTGAGGAAATTAAAAATAAACTTGGCTACGAAAGGAAAAATGAGTAATATTCCACTCTGCTTCTGAGTGTGGCTTTATATGAGAGCCACAGGGCGTCCATCTGGAAGTCTGGTGGTGGCAGGTAGAGAGAGCGTTCTTGAGTGGATGGATGAGTGCTTTATTAAGAGGACTTACTGAAAGCTTTGGGTTAATTCACTCTTTTAAACCTGTCTGACTGGCACTTTAGCCAGACGTGAACTTTCTGCTAGCGACCCGCTGGGCATCATTATGGGGGAGATGGATTTAGAGAGGGCAGGTGACTTTATTAGACGACAGACTCCATTTAAGGTGGTCAGGAGGATCAATCATGGGTGGAGGGGAGTTAAAAAATGTGTGGGAGGCAGTGGAAGACACCTATTTTTTAAACATCATAATTAGGGATGCTAAAATAAATTTCAATATCTTGTGCATCCTTAATTTTTATTTTTATGTATTTTTTTTATTTGGAAGTTTGAGGTTGTGTAATGTTTTAAAAGAAATCACCAAGGCTTTTTATTTAATAATAATAATAAAAAATTCTAAATATTATTACAGTTTAATCTGTTTTATATTTTAATGCATTTTAGAAAAGTAATTTATTCCTAGGATGGCAAAACTGAATTTTAAGCAGCTGAATTTTTTTTTTCGAAATATATTTCTGACACCAAACTTGCATATTTTATATGTATATATTATTATTATTTAGCACTTATTTGATCCAAAGTACAGCAAAAACAGTACAATTTTTAAATGGCATTTAAAATAACTGTTTTATATTTGAATATATTTAAAAAATGTAATTTATTCCTGTGATCAAATCTCAATTTTCAGTATCATTACTCTAGTCTTTAGTGAAACTTCAGAAATCATTCTAATATGCTGATTTGCTGTTCAAGAAACATTTTATTATTATTATTATTATCATTATCAATATTTATATTATATTAATAGAAATTAATACTTTAGAAGTTAATACTTTTATTTAACAAGGATGCATTAAATTGATCAAAAGTAATGATAAAAGCATTTATAATGTTAAAATATAATGTCTTTGATAATGTTCTATCTATCAAAGACACCGAAAAAAATTCTACTCCGTTGTTTTCAACGTCGTAATAATAATAAATGCTTTTTGAACAGTGAATCAGGATATTACAATGATATCTGAAGGATTGTGTGACTGGAGTAATGATGCTAAAAATTCAGCTTTGAAATCACAAGATTAAATTACATTTTAAAATATATTCAAATTGAAAACAGTTATTTTAAATTGTATATTTCACAATATTATTTTCTTTTGCTTTACTTTGGATCAAATAAATGCAGGCTTGGTGAGCAGAAGAGACTTCTTAAAAAAAAAATTACAAATCTTTCTGTCCAAAAACTTTTGACTGGTAGTGTACACCACTGCACTGTTGCATTCTGATTGGCTTATAAGTATTCATAATATAGACTTTATCTATAATATAATGAAATAACTATTGATTATGTGTCAGCCATCATTTCTAAATTAGTGCAGCTACAGTAGTAGTAATGTTTGGCACACATGTTGATTCCTGTGTCTGCAGTATCAGTAATTCATCAACAACGTCAAACTCCATCCTGGAAGTCTTCCACAGTCCAACTACTGCTGTGTTCCAACTCTGTGTTTTGAATATCTGTAGTTCTCTGATCATAAGCATGCCTATTAAAACATTTAAAGACATCCTCCCAGTCTCTCTGAAGACTTCCTCTGATCTAATCCCTGCTTTTCTCTCTTCTCTCACAGCGGAAGCGTCTGCGGAGCGCTCTCCCAGGCGGAGGAGCATATCGGGGCTGGGCAGCTCGGAGAAGAACATTTCTATGGATGGCCCCAACTCCTCACCTTTCAAAGTGCCTGTGAGTTCATTTATCAAAGCACTCATATCAGCATTATACCGACTCATCATCACATCTCACTGGCCTCAATTACTTCTCACAGTCTGCAATGCCAGCACTCGTTGTACTTTAGGCATTATTTCATTTTTAGGCTCTTGAATGTCTTTTTGTGGGCTATTAGAGCGTACTTTGCTAGTGTAAATTGTCCAGTGATTTTTATTTATTTATTTATTTACATTTTTTCACTTAAATGAACTGTCTGAATGAGCTGAATCACAGGAATGAATCAGACTTAGCAATTCTAAAGGTTCATGACCATTCACAAGAGCATTTGATTTTTGCCTCAAATTGATCAGCTGTGAAGTTTCATTCACAATTTAGTATTTTATCAAAAACGCTTGCAAGATTTGTTATGCTGGACCACAAAATTCTGCAAAAAAAAGTGACTGGATGTTATTTTGGAGACGGCTTAGCTGCAATCAAAAATATAAAAGGATGGTTCACCCAAAAATGAAAATTGCCATCATTTACTCACCCTGGTGTTGTTCCAAACCCATATGACTGTTTTGAATGTTGAATGACAAAACTAAAGCAAACAAATATAATCTAAAATCAGCATTAGCTTTTATTGAAAAGAGTCACTTTAATGGAATATTTCACTCATTCTGTCATGGTTTACTCACCCTTATGTGCTTCTGCCAAAGACAAAACAAAAGATGTTTTGAAGAACATTTCAACTGTTTTCTGTTCTTTCAGTGAAAGTCAGTTGGGTATAAAACAACACTTACAGCTGAAGTCAAATGTTTACATACACCTTGCAGAATCTGAGTCTGAATCTGAATATTTCACATAAAAGATGTTTACATATAGTCCACAAGAGAAAATAATATTTAAATTTATAAAAATGACCCTATTCAAAAGTGTACATACACTTGATTCTTAATACTGTATTGTTACCTGAATGATCCACAGCTTTTTTTTTTTTTTTTTTAGTGATAGTTGTTCATGAGTCCCTTGTTTGTCCCACAAATTCTTTGGTTTTTCAGCATTTTTGTGTATTTGAACAACAATGACTATATGATTTTGAGATCCATCTTTTCACATTGAGGACAGCTAAGGGACTCATGCAACTTTTACAGATGGTTCAAATGCTTACTGATGCTCCAGAAAGAAAAAACAATGCATTAAGAGCTGGCGGTGAAAACAGAATGAATAGAATGAAGACACATTTTTCTTATTTTGCCTAAAATATCATATTTATTTAATTTAGTACTGCCCTTCAAAAGCTACAGAAGATGTTACATGTTTCCCAAAAGAAAAAAATAAGTTAAATTTACCCTGATCTTTAAATTCAAAAAGTTTTCACCCCTGGCTTTTCCACGTTTCCTTCTGAAGCATCAGTGAGTGTTTGAACCGTCTGTAATACTATACGAGTCCCTTCGTTGTCCTCGGTGTGAAAAGATGGATCTCAAAATCACACAGTCATTGTTGGAAAGGGTTCAAATAAACAAAAATACAAACGATAATAAGACATTTTCTTTTATATTCCACAGATGAAAGAAAGTCATGCAGGTTTGAAACAGTGGTAAATTTCTTAAAGGGATACTTCACCCAAAATGAAAATTCTGTCATTAATTACCCACCTTCATGTCGTTCCAAACCTGTAAGACCTTCGTTCATCTTCGGAGCCCAAATTAAGATATTTTTAATGAAATCGGAGAGGGTTTTTTTTCACATATAGTGTCGCTGCTGGTAGTTTGTCCCCACTATCAATCATCGTCTTTTACAAGAGGCTGGTTACATGTCACACTGCACTGATGTAGAAATAGAGCAGAATTCCTGCTTGGGATAAATGCCCCACTTTAATTACCCTCTTGAGCCCCTGATTAGTGAAGCATCGTCCTCCTCTGTTTATCTCCAGCCACTAATGGTCCTGCTTATTCCAGGCCAGATCCTGAAGACAGAGGTTCAGCACAATGATGTATGTGTAAATGGTATATGCACATACCTTTCAAGTTTTCACATTCATTTAGAGTTTTTTGTGCAGTGTTTATAACATGAACAATGAGCGAACGCTCTCTCCGATAGCTATATTGTAACAAAGGCACATTCTGGAAACAGTCTGTGCCTCTGCGATGCATTAGAAATTGTTTGATGATATTTTTAACCAGGCAGGAAGTGGGACAAGGCAGATATTTATATCTCCAGCATTTCTGTGTGTCATTTTATAAGTGATTAATCGTGCATATTTGTCTCTCTGTCACAAAATTCCTAGACAAATATACTGATTTGGCACTCGGAGAATAGACTTTTTTTTTTATATGAAGGCTCATTACAGCTCAAGTCGTCTTCTTTTAGGAATATGGACGCAGTGATTGACAGGTGCATTGGGATTAATGGGCCGTGTTGAGGCAGCATATAATTGCTATATGAATTATGTGAAGACTGCATTGAAGCCTGTCAGTCTGTAGTATAGGCTGAATTTGAAGATACATCAGCATGTCGTCACATGATGGAAAGTGGAAACTGTTAGTGAGGACTCTATTAATGCCAGTGGTTTTGATAATGAATGATTTTAAAATGTTTAAGTGTCC
This sequence comes from Cirrhinus molitorella, assembly GCA_033026305.1. NCBI lineage: Eukaryota > Metazoa > Chordata > Actinopteri > Cypriniformes > Cyprinidae > Cirrhinus > Cirrhinus molitorella. The sequence goes on along the minus strand of CM065124.1, from coordinate 15,922,384 downwards.
ACATACTTTAAAGTGGGAATTTTTTTTTATCTTTGCTGGACAATTTCCAAACAATGTCCTTTTTCCCAGTTTTCTCATGCTTTATCTAGTGACGCCCTCCACATTAAAGCTTCATCGCGCTCTCTCTTCACCCTCTCTCTTTTTCACTTCAAACATAAAGCTTTCTCTCATCTTTCTTCTGATGAGGAATGACTAATTTATCGCAAAAAATCTCACTACTTTTCTGTTAATGGGCTTTTACTAGCCAAACAGTTTTCAGCTTACAGTCTGGCACTTATCTGAACAAGACAAATATCACTTCCACTGCCCTATTTTTTTAGACAGTCATTGTCCCACATGATTTTAATGTATAGCCGCTCAGCTAACCCTCTATGATGTACTACAGACGTTTTCTTCCTGCTTTTCTCTTCCTTCTTCCTCTTTTCTTCAGAATAATAAATTTGCTGTTAACCAGGTTAGACAGCAGTAAGGCAGGTTTCTGACTAATAGGAAAACCTGTGGCAAGTTCATTCATTCTTTGATTTAGAGCTGTTCACTTGATTATTCTGACGGTTATTTAAGTAATCGGATAGTTATTATAATTAACTTTTTTGTGGTAATAAAAATAGACCTCTGTGAACAATCGCCTTTCAAATTACTTAAAACCGGCATTTAAAAAAAAAAAAATTTATCGAGTACTCGTGATATTCATTCATTCATTCCTTCATTCATTCATTCATGTTGCTTCTCTTATGGACTTATTCGGTCAGATTTCAGAGTTAGAACAAAATATGATTGTTCCTAATAATTGTAACATTTGTTTATTTAGGCTATTTTGAGACCTGCAGTCTCAATAAATCAGATTAGTAGGCGTAACAAAATTATTTTAATGCGATAAGTCTGTAATTATTTTCACATTCAAATCTCGAATAACGTTTGATAACCGAGTTAGCTTATATTTTATATTTTCTCATTCATGTATTTATTTATTCATTCATTCTTTCTCTCTTTCTTTGATTTAGAGCTGTCACTAACGATTATTCAAATAATCTCTTATTATTATTATATATTAACTTTTTTGTGGTAATAAAAATATACCTCAGTGAACAATATCTTTTAAAATGACTTAAAATACATATATAATAGCAGCAATAACTAGTTTAAATGAAGTATCAAAAACAAGTAATCATGGTTTTATTTAACAAAACTGTTAAAATACATAATGTATTACAAACAATAGAGCTAATATACATTACGCATTACAACAAAGGCCTGCAGAGAGCGTTAACCGCCTGATGATTGTCTATACATTTTATAGCACAATCTAATCCTTGTTTAATATTGACTAAACAACATTTAATTCAAATGTACACTTAATCTTTAATATTTGGCCATTTTTTATGACAATAATATTACAGCCACTGTAATTTCTTGAATATGTGGACATCAAAACGTGTAATGCTAAACTCAGAGTGAGGGTTTGAGCTTTTATTTTGAAATCGCGATGACTGGTTAGCATATTGAAAAACATACTGATATATTTTGTAGATTTACCTCACAAATCTGATGAAATGGCATTCCCAGATAAACGTTATGATGAACACAAACTAACAGTAATATGCAGAGATGGAGTTTAAGATGCTCAACACATGTAAAAAATAACTTTGTGTGGAGCAGCGTTTACTTCAATCAGAGCCGCTCTGAGACACATGTATGTAAGCTACATGTATGTAAATAATTAAGACGCACATTAAACCTGCATCACATTTTTTTATTGAATTGTAGCTTATTTGAATTTACAATAGCATTATGCTTATGATTTTTTAAATAAGTTTATTATATCATACCACCTTGGAAAATGGTCTGATAATGTGTTTCATGGATTCTTGTCCGTGGAATGCACCACTTCCAGCATTTTGCCGGTTAGTCGACACAGGCAAATTGCAGTCAAAGATTTTTTTGTTTGTTTGTTTGTTTTTTTACATTGAGTACTCAATTTGATTTGAGGAATTGTGACAGCTCTTCATTCATTCAGGTTGCTTCTCTTACAGACTTGTTCAGTCAGATTTCAGAGTTAGAACAAAATATGATTATTATTCCTAATAATTCTAACATTTGTTCATTTTAGGTTATTTCTCCCGCAGTCTCAATCAATCAGATTTAATAGGCATAACAATTATTTATTTAATGTGCTGCTCCTACTAACTGAAAATATTTATTAACATGCTCACACTGTACATGAGGATACACTCATGCATTTTTTTTCTTCCTTCCTGTTTTGCTGAAACTAACACGCCTCGTAAGAACAGCTCATTCTGACCCAGAACCAAATATTACTCACATTTATATCCGCAGGTGGCCGTTTGAACTCTCTGACTTGGTTACTTATTAATATTTTGTTTTCCTTCAAGACATTGAGCAAGAACTGACTGTGCTACAAGCAGACGGCAAACTATTCTACTGGCCTTGGCCGTCCCATATTACTTTGTGCGAGTGCATTTTCACCGCCAAGATAGACTGATATGTCTGCTGAAACGGTCTGTTGGATTTTACTTCAGCTGCCTGTCCTCTAATGTTCAAACCTGCTTTTGAAAGGTCAATGAAGGCTTTGCGAAGTTGCCGCCTGTTTTGTCGTGACGGTGCTGTTGTCTCTGTCATATGTTCTCAGGGTCTTTTAGCGAGTGGTGTTCATGTATAATTGATCATGACTTTAAAGTTGTATATACAGACGCTTACTCATAAGCAAGGTTGAGTCATGCTGGGCACAGCCTCACACTCAGCCGTCATTCACCGACTGAGAACCATGAGTTTCTTAAAGGTCTGACTTTCTCTTTGCTTTTGCTTTACAGGGTTTTTTAAGTAAACGACTGAAAGGATCCATCAAAAGAACGAAGAGTCAAACAAAGCTGGATCGCAACACAAGCTTTAGACTCCCATCACTACGACCAACAGAAAATGACAGGTACAACTTTTGCTTGTTTGTTGCTTGTGAACTTTGACTGAACCTCATTGAATTTCCCCAGAATTTAAGAGACTTGTTTATCCTGCGTTTATCCTTTCAGTATGATAAATTCAAAGAAATGTTTATTTCATTCTACACTGATTGAATAGATATATTTGAAAGGATTATCCTTTGTAATTACCTTTTATAGGTGAAGTAATGGCTTACCTTTTTCGCTTTTTTTAATTGTAAGCAGATATTCAAAAAAAGCTGTTGGGTGCTTATATAACAAGGCCAGCAATTCTGCTTAAATTCATGCTCGTCTCTTATAGAGAGCAGCTGGTTGGAAAATATGCTGTGCTGGGACCTGGCATAACATGAGATCTGTTTTAAAAGAAATTTTAAACCTTTCAGGCGGTCTGACAGCTCTCTGGCAGAATCGTTCTGGCAGTCCGTCCCTAATGAAGCTACTGCGTTAAAGCTGCGATTTAAACTGCACTTATCCTACCAGTCAAAAGTTTGGATTCATTTGACTTAATTTATGTTTGGCATGATCTTAAAAACGCTTTTGACTGCACTTAGTGATGGGTTGTTTTACTGCCTCCTAGTGGTCTGCACTGGCTGTATGACAAATGGTTTGGCTGGTTAGCAGGAGCCAGTTAGCACCTAAACTACCATTCAGACCTAAAAAATCTTTCTCATCAACATAAAAAAAAATTACATTTTTTATATATAATATATATAAAATAAAATTAATATATTTTGTTTTTTTTTTCTTAAATAGACCTAAAAATCGTGTTCGTTTTTTATTTTATTTCAGTTTTTTTTTTTTTCGTGTGTGTGTGTGTGTGTGTATGTTTGCTTTCCTTTTGGTGTTTTTTTTTTTTCTTAAATGGACCCAAATAATCTTTTGTTCAATTCAGTTGTTTTGTTTGTTTTGTGGTTTTTGTTTGGTTGGTCTTTGCTTTGCTTTATTGCTTTGTTTTCTTAAGTAGACTAAAAAAATCTTTTGTTCAGTTTGTTGTTTTGTTTTGTGTTTTGGTTTGTTTGTTTGCTTTGGAGTTTGATTTGTTTTCTTAAATAGACCTAAAAATCTTTTGTTCAGTTTGTTATTTTGTTTGTTTGGTTTGTTGGTTGTTTTTTGCTTTGCTTTGCTTTAGCGTTTTGGTTAGTTTTCATAGACCTAAACAATTTTTGTCCAGTTTTTGTTTGTTTGTTTGTTTTGGCATTGTGTGTGTTTGTTTTTTTTGTTTATTTTTTTTTTCTTCTACTTAAATTTACCTCAAACATTTTGTTCAGTTTGTTTTGTTTTGTTTGTTTGCTTGCTTGCTTTGCTTTGGCGTTTTGGTTTGGTTCAGTTTTAAGATTTTGTTTAGTTTGTTGTTTTGGTTTGGTTTTTGTTTGTTTGTTTTTTGCTTTAGCATTTTGTTTTGTTTTTGTTTGTTTGTTTTTAAATAGACCCAAACAATCTTGTTCATTTTGTTGTGTTTGTTTGTTTGTTTGTTTGTTTGTTTTTGTTTGCTTGCTTTGGCATTATGGTTTGTTTTTTAAATTGTCCCCAAAATATTTTGTTCAGCTTGTTGTTTTGTTTTGTGTTCTGTGTTTTTGTTTGTTTGTTTGTTGACCTTGCTAGCTATTTTATTTTAGCTTTTTTCAGCTTCTTTATGATAAATGGCTTTTTTCAGGTATTATTGACCTCCTTAGTCCAACACTGTCCACCCAGACGTTGTATCACATGAACAGTGGCTTTTTGTTTTTTTGTCATTTGTTTTGTCATTTGATTCACTTGTGATTTACTGCGGCCGGGTGTGTAAGGAGGAGTAATTGATAAGCAGGGCTGTTAATAGCATTAGGGAAAGTCACTTTTGATTTATTATTACACAAATAGTGTGTCACAGGCCTGAGGGCTGAATTAGAGCTGGTCACCTGTGGTGACAAACCAGAAGTTGCATTTCCACCCTTATTGTTTGTGTTTGCTGGAATAGGATGTGGGCTCTGGCTGTGATGTTGCTGGTGTATCTGCTCTCTCTGTACTCTAATGGCCACAGCTGCTGCGGTTAGACTACAGATGAGGAGGAGACGCGATTCTAATCACGCTGATTCCTCATGCTGCTCCTTGTGGATTGAGTGCATCTGTTTGCGAGGAGCTCTTGCTCATAAAGTAATGCTGGGAAGCAGTGTGCGAGTGTTATGGGGCATGTGATACTGTGGCTAGGACAGAGGAACTGCATGTGACAGTTTGATTGAGATAAATTACAGCTGAACTCTCAGCAGACATCTGTCACTGCGTTCACACGTACACTTATGTGCACATATGTGGGTGCGTTTAAAGGGATAGTTCACCTAAAAGTAAAATTATTATAATTTTAAAATGTATGTACGATGCCTTTCAGTTTTGTTTGTTTGTTTTGTTTTGAAAGAAGTCTTTATGCTCGCCAGGGCTGCATTTATTTAAAAAAAAATGCAGAAAATTCCAATGTTTTTAATATCTTATCTTTAGGACTCCCTGTCCTCACTGCCATTTAGCAAGTGATGAAATATGATTTGTTTTGTTCAGTGTAGTCAGTTTTCAGTGTATCTGCATCAGTTGCTTTAGCATTAATGTCATTGTCAGCACAATGCTGAGAGACTTTCTTCTACAACGACTGAGAGTAGCTGTCAGTGGAAAGAGAGGATGGAAAACTGTAAGTTTTGCATGACATCTCACTGAGGTGCAGAATCCACCTTTTGGCGCTTGAGACAACTTAAGTAACATTTTTTACGCATTCATGCATATACTGTCTAAAACTGCTGACTCATTCACTCATTACTACAAAATCATATTGTTTGCTAGATGCGGTACATCACTGTATGACTCTTCAGACTGAGATGCTTTAAACAAATTAGCTTTTAGTCATTTTTTAAACCACACATTATGAAAATATGGTAACACTTTAGATTAGGGAACACATTCACTATTAACTAAGAGTTTTTCCTCAAACTTCTAATTTGCTGCTCATAGTAGTTTTAAGGCAGAATAAAGTGTTACCAAAAATATCAGATGTGGGAGCTGAGGTTGCCAGAAATTTACTGTAGACAATACAGTGACAACGTTTCAGGTTAATATGTTAAATATTGGTGCCTGTATATTACTGTATATTCCAATAAGTGGTATAATATTAATAGATTAGTAATCTAAATAAACTATCCTAAAATGTACTGATAACCACTAAAATACAGGTGGTAAAACAGAAAGTGGTAAACTAACACTAAATAACAGAAAATGTAAAACAGTGATGTACATTACTGATAACAAAAATTAGAATAAACTGAAATATTTACACAAAATGTAGTCAGTTTGTTTTTCACTGTAAATGGTAATTTATATATTTTTTTTTTTATTAAATATGACCATATTTGTAGTGCTGTTCAAATGATTAATAGACCCAAACAATCTTTTGTTCACTTTTTGTTTTGTGTTTTTTGTTAGTTTGTTAACTTTGTTTTTGTTTGTTTTTTTAAATAGACCCCCACCCATTTTTTTTCTTTTTCAGTCTGTTGTTGTTTTGTGTCTGTTTTTTTGTTTTTGTTTTTGGTTTTTGGTTTGCTTTGGTGTTTTGGTTTTTCTTAAATAGACCCCAAAAAAACTTTAGTTTTTGTTTTGTGTTTTTTATTTCTTTGTTTGCAAAATGTAGTGTCAGTTTATTGTTTTTCACCATAAATGGTCATTTATATATTTTTAATTGTTAAAAATGTATTTGTGACAGTATTTGTAGTGCTGTTCAAACGATTAATAGACCCAAACACCAAACAATCTTTTTGTTCAAGTTTTTTTTTTTTTTTTGCTTTGCTTTGCTTTGGTGTGCTTTGGTATTATGGATTGTTTTCATAAATAGGATGTTGCTTGAAACTGGTTTACAAATACCAGATTTCATGAGAAGATTTTTTATTTTTTTGCTTGTTTGTTCATTTGCATTTCAAAATACAAAAACGTTTCTTTGATGTACCAAAAAGCTAAACAAAGCCAACAGAAATGCACCCAAACTTAATAGGTTCCCACATGTATTGTAATCATGCCAAGAGCTAGCTAAAACTAACTAAAGCTCTCTTCAGATAAGACTACAGTTTTCTGCTTTCTTGGCTTTGCTGAATAGCTGGCTATGGGAAAACATTTGAACTTGTCACTGAAAAGAAAATGTAAATAGCACATTAGAGGCTTTGAAGTAATCGACCTTTGCTGTAGCAGAATCACCTCTCACTATGTGGTCTGAATGAAAATACTAGTCCTGTATTCATAGTGGACTTGGAAGCTTTGACTGTAAAGAGCTTGAATGTGGCACCGCAGTCCCAGCGGACTGATCAGATTTCTTGGATAATGTGGGAGAGCTGTGTCCGGATACGGGCTGACTGTGCACTGATCTGCTTAGCTGTCCGAGTCAGCGCAGGTGAATCGTATCGAGAGCTGGAAGTGAGCCCTCCATCAGGAGTCACCCTGCTGTTTGTGCATCAGCTGTCCGATTCAGTGCACCACGCCTCTGTAAATGGAGATTGAAAGAGATACTCTTTAGATGGAGGAGATGGATAGATGTATCTTGAACTTCACATTGTCATATGCAATTGCATTCGGTCTCACAAACCACAGGCGGTTCACTTAGGACACTTAGGCTGAAAGTTAGTTTCAAAAGGTTCAGTTAGTGAGTTAATTTGGTATAGACCCCTGCACGGGCCTCAAATATAGGCATGAGGCACTCAGGCCCGAGTCCGACCTGAGCCCATCCTTTTTCCTCCCTTCTCCCAAAACAGATTATACTACTGTTTCAGCTTTTAAAATAGTTCAGTTTTGTATGCAATGGCAAAGTGATTATATTTTGTTTAATTTTTTTATTAGTTTAATTTAGAAAAACGTCTGGAGCATTAAATATAAGTTTTGTTTTTTTTTTGTTTTTTTTAAGTAACGAACAGCAGCCAACAGAAGACTGTTCATAGTCTGTTTGGTCAATTTGCCTTCTCAAATCATCACAACTTGCCTAAAATAAAATCTATAGATATAAAACAGTTCAAGTATAAAACAATGTTAGTTTAAATGTTAACCCTAGATAAATGTGCGCTATTAGGCGCATATCCAGTCATTTGTGAAGAGAGTGGAAACTAAAGCTGCTTTGCAGGACATGGAGGCGTTATTTTTTAGTGAAAACCATTTCAAATTATCCATTTTTGCTCACAAAGCTAAGAGTAATACATTATTTGGAGCAGTAAAGGTTCTACTTTTTATTTGTGTGCACTCACAATATCAGCAAAACATTACAAACAGTGCTTTTATGAAATAAAGAAAACAAACATGATGCACTTTCTGTCGTCTTGTTCTTGAACAAGAACACTTAAAAAAACTAAAACCCAGCGAATACGTGCCTCATAGGCATGATAAATGTACATATAGAAAGCTTTAAATTATTACTTAAATAAAACAAAACATGAAACAAGAACTCTGAAGAGGAAATTGCCAGTCAGGAACTTTGCGACACAGACTCAAAATACACTCAATTATTAATAAATAATTCTCCTTACTATTTCCCCCCAACACATTCATTGTAATTACTTTTGCCAGTGCTTTGTGGCAAGTTTCAGCCTATTGTGTGCGTTTGAACGTGGATCTCTTTCAGCTGCGCTGAAGGCACTGCTGCTAGTTTAGACACTAACCGCCGTCCGAGCCAGTCTCGAAAGTAAAGTCTTGTGTTGTTTGTTTCAGTGAGTTAGTCTGGTCAAAGGTTCATTAGACTGATTCGAAATGTGATTTCAATAACTTGTCCTGATAATCTACTCACCCCCATGTCATCCAAGATATTTATGTCGAAATGTCGGTTTTTGAGGAAAACATTCCAGGATTTGTCTCCATATAGTGGACTTAAAGGATTAGTTCACTTTCAGAACAAAAATGTACAGATAATGTACTTACCCCCTTGTCATCCAAGATGTTCATGTCTTTCTTTCTTCAGTCAGGAAAAAATTGTTTTTTGAGGAAAACATTTTAGGATTTCTCTCCATATAATGGATATGAATGGTGGCCCAAAGTTTGAACTTCCAAAATGCAGTTTAAATCCAGCATCAAAGGGCTTTAAACGATCTAAGGCGATGGAGAATGGTCTTATCTAGCGAGACAATCAGTTATTTTCTGAACAAATGGACAATTTATATACTATGTATGTCGAAAAACTCCCATCTCATTTTCGTCCTCCACTTCAAAATCATCCTACATTGCTGCAGAAATACCAACCCAGTGTTTACAAAGTGAACATACAAAGAAGATCAAATGCCCTTTACAAAAAAAGGTAAAGCAGTGTTGTAGGACATTTTTGAAGTTGAAGACAAAAACGAGTTTAGAGTTTTTCAGCATTCATTTTCAACTGCATTTTGGAAGTTCAAGCTTTGGGGCACCATTCATATCCATTATATGGAGAGTATTCCTGAAATGTTTTCCTCTAAAAGCATAATTTCTTTATGACTGAAGAAAGCAAGACATGAACATCTTGGATGACAAGGGGGTAAGTAGATTATCTGTAAATTTTAGCTCTTGAAGTGAACTAATCCTTTAAATGGTGACCATTGGGTTAAAGGTCCAAATTGCAGTTTTAATGCAGTTTCAAAGGGCTCCCAGTCGAGAAATAAGGGTTTTATCTAGCGAAATGATCAATCATTTTCTAAAAAAAAAAAACAAGTATGTACTTTTTAACCACAAATGCTTGTCTTGTATTAAGTCGCACTACGCACTGTGCGGTTTTGTTTAAGTACAAACAGAGAAGACCTCTTGTCTTGTATTATTCCACAATATCTAGCCCCTATAACGAAATTATTTTCAATTCTGACTGGAAGATCACATCTCAGGGAAAATATGCGGTAATGTGGACAGATAATGGATGTTTTTGTGATAAATGATGGGTCCTGTGTTTGGGTTCTGTTGGGATATGAGTCAGATGAGAGGCCAATCACTGTGGTAATCTGGTTTTTATCTAAGTCAGCAGGCATCACCACAATTTCTCATAACGGGAGAAACCGATGCCAGCGGATTTTCTATTAGGCACTTATGCCAGGACAGTCCATGTTGCGTGACCAACTGTCTGGTCGTATGTGCAAAGTCATTGCGTTCAGCCTTGTAGGAGATGTAAACTTGAAAAGAAGCAAAAGGCTTGTTGGTTTTAGGCTGCAAGTTTTAATAATTGATTTGTTTTTATTTGAAAAGAATGTATGTACTGTACATTAGAGGAGTAGCTCTTTGTGATTTACCTTGTGTCTCTTCCTATCAATCATTATCTTTAGGCTATTATGTAGTAGTATTGCATACTTTTATTGTATTATACTCTAAAGTCTGTGGTCAGTCTTTAAATTGCTTGGCTGTAAAACACTTATTGATTGTACAGGCATATCTATAAATATATAAACATACACATACTACTGTTTAAAAGTTTGGGGTCAGAAAGTCTATTAGTTCATTTATTTAATTTAAAGAAATTCATGCTTTTATACTGCAATGACACATTAGCGATGAATTGAAAATATATAAAATTACACACAAACCAAAATTAGGTCATTATAACTTGGTGGCGTTCTTTAATATATTTATTTTTCCAGACTTTATTTCAAAGGTTTGCCGTCAGCAAGCATTTAAAAATAAATTAATACTTTTATTCAGCAAATCAGCATATTAGAATTATTTCTGAAGGACCATGACACCAAATACTGGAGCAATGAAGCTTTTCCATTACAGAATTATGCTACATTTTAAAAATATATTTAAAGAGAAAACTGTTATTTTAAATTATAATATTTCAGTTTTTCTGTATTTTTGATCACATAAATGCAGCCTTGTTGATCATAAAAGACTTCTTTCAAAAACATGGTAAAACGGTAGTACACTGCTGTTCAAAAATTTGGAATTAGTAAGATTCAAATTTTTTTATGCTCATCAAGGCTGCATTTATTTGATAAAAAAAAAATGCAGGAAAAAATAATATTGTGAAACATTATTACAATGTAAAGTAACGTTTTTCAATTTTTATGTAATTAAAATCTAATTTATTCCTGTGATCAAAGCTGAATTTTCAGCATCATTACTCCAGTCGTCAGTGTCCCATGATTCTTCAGAAATCATTCTAATATGTGGATTTATTCAGTTCTGGAAACTTAATATTTGTTTGGAACTTGTGATACTTTTAAAAATATATATATCTTTTTTAAATTTAAAAAATAAATAACAGCATTTATTAAAAATATAAATATTTTCTTATAATATACACTGCCGTCCAAAAGTTTGGGGTCAGTAAATTTGTATTTGTATTCTTCTTCTAAATTTTGAATAAATACTGTTCTTTTTAACTTATTAATCAAAGAATCCTGAAAAACTATCACAGGTTCCAAAAAAAATATTTGGCAGCAGAACTGTTGCCAACATAGATATTTCTAATAATAATTCAGCATTATAGAATGATTTCTGAAGGATCATGTGACACATAAGACTGGAGTAATGGCTGATGAAAATTCAGCTTTGCATCACAGGAATAAATTAGTTTTTAAATTACATTAAAATAGAAACCATTTTATATTGTAGTATAATTTCATAATATTACAGTTTTTTCTGTATTTTTGATCAAATAAATGCAGTCTTGATGAGCAAAAGGGACTTTTGATTGGCAGTGTATGTATGTGTATATGACTGTATTTTCTCTTCTGGTCTCATCTTCGAATTGAATTCTCATTAAACAAAACCCAGTCATGTGAGTAATTTCAAGGTGTGGATGTTGTGCAAGTGTGGCGGTAGTTCAGGTGTGAAGTGTAGGGGTGTGTGTGTGTGTGTGTGTGTGTGTGTGTGTGTGTGGAAGTGTTTAAGATGTTTGTGTAGTCAACTCATCCCTTGCTCCTCAGCTCCTCATAGGGCGGTCCCCATGGTAACATTCTCACGGGGACTTTGCATTGGCCATGCCTCTTTCTTGTTTGTCACATCAGCTTTCTGCGCCCTTTTTAATCTTACCTGAGCTACGGTGAAGTAGCTCTACACCTGCAGCAAAAAAAATGAAGTGAAAACTGGATTGGAGTCTCTGTTTCATTACAGGAATGTGTTAATATCCTGATATGCTCTTGGGATACTCCTTCAAGTGGATCTTTAGTTGTTTTTCGTAGGTATAAACTTTCTTTTTGGAAGGAGTGAGATTCTTGTATTTGTTTCATATTGTTTTAATCATGGTAAAGAAGTAGAAATTGATTATATGCGTGTGTGTTTATGTGTATATGTAAATGTGACCTTGGACCACAAAATTGAAATTGAGATACTGGTACTTCTGATTGGACTGAGGGTGGGATTTTAGCATTTGATGGACGTATAATATGTGTTGAGAGCATTCACTCAGTATCATTATCTCATTTTTAACCGAGATGTATTCTAGCTGGTTTTGCATCTGAACTCTTCATATATCTGAAAATAACTATTTTGCATTTGACTGCCTCCCTGTGGCCATGCTGTGTAATTTCTTTTTTTCTTTTGCTAAAAGGACCTCATAGGAGATTATAATCAGTCTTTCTGAGCCAAAACTATTTGAAACAGTTCTCATTTGCATATTGAATCTCCTCTGGCTGAGGACACTGTGTAGCCAGTGAGGAAGGAGACTGAAATGTCAGAATCGGAAGAGAGGATGTAATTATTACTAAATGATCTGGCTGAGTCTTAAGTAATTGAGTTACCGTTTCTGTGTTTCTGTGTGCTGTTGTAGGTCACGAGGCCTGCCCAAATTGAAGGAGTCCTGTTCCCATGAGTCTTTGCTGAGTCCAGGCAGCGCTGTTGAAGCTCTAGATCTGAGTATGGAGGAGGACGTCTACATCAAACCTTTACACAGCAGCATTCTTGGACAAGACTTCTGCTTTGAGGTACAAACTTCACCTCTTAGCATTATTTCCATTTGATCATTTTAATGTGTTCTTGCTGAATACAAGTATGTATTTTTTTTCTTTTGTATACATCTGTTTATTTTGGAAAGGATATATTGAATGCAGTTCAGTTCTCCATAACATATAGGTTAAATGAATGATTTACACTGCTGTTCAAAAGTTTGGGATTATTAAGGTTTTTAATGTGTTTTTTTTTCTCTTACACTCATTAAGGCTGCATTTACTTGAAAAAACAGTAATGTTGTCAAATATTACATTTAAAATAATGTTTTTATTATTATTATTATTATTATTATTATATTTAAAAAAATGCAAAGCTGAATTTTCATCTGCCATTACTTCAGTCTTCAGTGTCACATGATCCTACAGAAATCATTCTAATATGCTGATTTATTATTAATTATAATATAATTGAACCTTTGATTGTTTTTTTAAGGATTCTTTGATGAATAAAAAGTTAAAAAGAACAACATTTATTCAAAATATTAATAATTTCTAACAATATAAGTCTTTGCTATCACTTTATCAATTTAGCACATCCTTGCTAAATAAAAGTATTAATTTCTTTCAAAAAAGAGAGAGTAAGAATATACTGACCACAAACTTTTAAATGATAGTTTATATTGTTAGAAAAGATTTCTGACAGTTCTTTTAATAAATGCTTTTTTTTTATTAAACAATCCTAAAATATACAGAAATGTCACAGGTTCCAACAAAATATAAAGCAGCACAACTGTTTTCAACATTGATAATAAATCAGCATTACAATGATTTGAAGGGTCATGTGACACTGAAGACTGGAGTAACAATGTTAAAAGTTAAGCTTTGCATCACAGGATTAAATTACATTTAAAATATATTCACAGAAAACAATTATTTTACACTGAAATAATATTTCACAATATAGCAGCTTTTTCTTGTATTTTTGATCAAATAAATGCATATGAAACTACTTATGATAACGTACTGATCCCAAACTGTGGAACAGCTGTGTACTTTATGAATGAATTGTTGAATTTTTCCCTTTTCCTCACGTAGGTGGCATACTCAGGTGGAAGTAAGTGCTTCAGCTGTTCCTCTGCTTCTGAACGGGACAAATGGATGGAGAACCTCAAACGAACTGTGCAGCCTAATAAGGTTGTCATTATCATTTGCTTGTTTTACTTGTTATTCAATCATTACAAAAGCATGCATGCTTAAAATGCGCTTCTGTCACCAGGACAACTGCAGACGAGCGGAAAACGTCCTCCGTCTGTGGATCATCGAGGCCAAAGATCTGCCGCCGAAGAAGAAGTATTTCTGTGAGCTGTGTCTGGATGACGTGCTGTATGCCCGCACCACCAGCAAAACCCGCTCTGACTGCCTGTTCTGGGGGGAACACTTTGAGTTCTCCGGCCTGCCGTCCATCAAGAGCATCACTGTACACATCTACCGCGATGTGGACAAAAAAAAGAAAAAGGACAAAAACAACTATGTGGGCCTGGTGAACATCCCAGTGCAGGGAGTGATGGGAAGGCAGTTTGTGGAGAAATGGTATCCGGTCAGCACACCCACCACCAGCAAAACCAAAGGTGGAGGCCCCTCCATCCGCATCAAATCTCGCTTTCAGACTGTCTCCATCCTGCCCATGGAACAGTACAAAGAGTTTGCCGAGTTTGTGACCAATAACTATACTATGTTGTGCTCTGTGTTGGAGCCTGTTATCAGTGTGAAGAACAAAGAGGAGATGGCCAGCGCGCTCGTGCATATATTGCAGAGCACGGGACGGGCGAAGGTACAATCTCAAGTTATGATCTTAAATTAGCTATAAATCACTTGTTTGTGACTAGAAGTTAATTGAACTTTCTTTATTAGGACTTCTTAACAGATCTGGTGATGTCAGAGGTGGATCGCTGCGCTGACCATGACGTGCTGATCTTTAGGGAGAACACGCTAGCCACCAAAGCTATTGAAGAATACCTCAAATTGGTGGGACAGAAGTACCTACATGATGCACTAGGTAAATGAAACGTTTACGTTGGTGTATTAAGAGGCTTGTGTAGCAAGAAGACCCTTAACTATTTGTTTATGTTTGCTTTGTAGGAGAGTTTATTAAAGCCCTTTATGAGTCAGATGAAAATTGTGAAGTTGATCCATCGAAGTGCTCTAGCAATGAGCTTCCAGAGCACCAAAGTAACCTGAAGATGTGCTGTGAGCTGGCCTTCTGCAAGATCATCAACTCTTACTGGTAACTTTTCTCTTACTGGTCAATTCTTAAAGCATAGCATAATTTATGTAAAGCATAAAATTCAATAGTAGTTAAGTAGACACTTAAATAACAACAAATAAACTAAGAAAGGAATATATGTGACCCTGGAACAAAAAATCAATCTTAAGTAACACGGGTATATTTGTAGCAATAGCCAACAATACATTGTGTGGTCAAAATAATCGATTTTCCTTTTATGCCAAATATTTTGTCAATTTCCTACTGTAAATGTATCAAAACTTAATTTTTGATTGGTAATATGCATTGCTAAGAACTTAAAGGTGATTTTTCTCAATATTAAATTTTTTTGCACCCTCAAATTTCATATAGCTGTGTCTCAGCCAAATATTGTCCTATCTTAACATACATGAGTGGAAAGGTTATTTATTCAGCTTTCAGATGATGTATAAATTTCAGTTTCAAAAAATGTAACCTAATGACTGGTTTTGTGATCCAGGGTCACATATGTAGGGATTACATTAATTAAAAAAATGATATTTTGTGAGTAATCTCCATTTAAAATGTTTTAAAATTTCTACTTCAGAAATTGAGCAATTGGAAAAGACTTAAATGAACACTTGTTTTTTTTAAAAAATAGCCGCATTTTCCAACTCCTTTAGACTTAAACAGATAAGTTTTACCATTTTCAATATTTTTTTCTATTTACAACCTGACTCTTCTGTAGTTACTAAGACGGACAGAAAATGAAATGTTGCGATTTTCTGGGCTGATATGGATAGGAACTACACTCTCATTCTGCTATTTTACTAATAGCTTAGTGACTTAGTGCTGGTCACAATGGAAGTTACCTAGCTGGGGACTATTTTTAGGCGCTGCATAATATCATTGCGCCTGCTGCACACATGGTACGGCAGCAAAGTTCCTTGATTATTACACCAGAGTGAGAGTATAGTTCCTGTCCATATCAGCCTAGAATATCACAACTTATACATTTCTGTTGGTCTTAGTACACGATATAACTACAAAAGTGTCAAGTTTTAAATAAGAAAAATATCGAAACTCTTTGGCCATTTTTGAAGGAGATGCTAATGGTCTAATCAGATTCAATGATTTATGCTAAGCTATGCTAAAAGTGCTACCGCCAGACCTGGAGATTGGCTGAATGGATTCGAAAACGATAAAATTCATCTGTCTAAAGAAGTTGAGCCTGAATGAGCCTATTTTCAAAAAAAGTGGAGTGTTCCTTTAAATTGTTTTTGTAGGCTTTACATATTCAGATTTACACTGCCATTCAAAGGTTTGGGGTCAGTATGTTTTTTTTATTTATTATGTAATTATGTAAATCATAAAATGATTATGTAAATCATTTTATAAATACAATTATATGGACAATTATATGGTCATTAGTTATTTAAGTATTTTAGCTAACATGAACAATACTTTTTCAGCCTTTATTAATCGTAGTTCATGTTAGTTTTAACATTTGCTAATGTATTATTAAAATCAAAAGTTGTTAACATTAGTTTGCACTGTGAATTAATATGAACTAAACAATAAACAACTTTTTATTAACTAACATGAACAAAGATTAATAAATACTATAGTAAATATATTGTTCATTGTTTGTTCATGTTAGTTAATACATTAACTAACATTAACAAATAGCAACTTTTTGTAAAGTGTTGCTGGAACATCTTTTAAAAAATATAAAGAATATTGCAGACCCTAAAGAGCATGTTTATGCAGTTGACACTATTTCTACTAGTAACTACAAATTGCTCTTGTTTGTAGTTTGTTCATATGATTGTTTGCAATTGCATTACTTTCATCCTAACCTGCTGCTGTGCTCTGGCCAGTGTGTTTCCACGGGAGCTGAAGGAGGTGTTTGCATCATGGAAGCAGCAGTGTCATGCTCGAGGGAAGCAGGATATCAGTCAGCGTCTGATTAGTGCGTCGCTCTTCCTTCGTTTCCTGTGTCCTGCCATCATGTCCCCTTCGCTCTTCAGTCTCATGCAGGAATACCCAGATGATCGTACCTCTCGAACACTCACCCTCATTGCCAAAGTCATCCAGAACCTCGCTAACTTTGCCAAGTATGTCAGGGACACTTTTCATACAGTGCATGACGTTTACATCATAAAATTCAAGATATTAAATGGTTTCAGTATGACCAAATTTTCTTTTAATATTTTGTATTAATATTGTACTATTCTTGTGTGTGTAAATGCAGTAGTTGTGAAACTCCACTGTCTGTCTGCCTTAAAGCACTCTCAGTACTTTTTAATTTTTTGACACATTTCTTATTGTCAATTACATCAGATTCGGAAACAAAGAGGAGTACATGGCCTTCATGAATGACTTCCTGGAGCACGAGTGGGCTGGTATGACCCGCTTTCTGCTTGAGATCTCAAATCTTGAGACGATCTCCAACACGCCGGGCTTTGAGGGCTACATTGACCTGGGCCGTGAGCTGTCGGTGTTACACTCGCTACTCTGGGAAGTGGTGTCTCAGCTGGACAAGGTACTGAAATCCCTCCAAACCATTATACTGCAACAATACCTCTTAGAACAAAATCTGCTTTAGGCTAAAATCTGGTTTTACAGAGATTTGCAACAGCTGAGCTTCAATTTGTTAAAGACGTGACAACAGTGGGGATAAAAACGCATCTGCCTTCTAGAGCAGGGGTTCTCAGTGATCCTCCAGGGGAGGTGCCAGATGGCTTAAACTTAATTTAAATATTATCATATAATTGTTTAATTTCATTATTAATGTGTTAAATTAAAATGATCAAAGCACGGCCTCTCTCGTGTTCTGTGATTGATTGCTTCGGACTTAACGCAGCAAGCCTCATCGCACTGTTAAATACAGGCCATACATTAGGAACGCATAAGTCCACTACTGATTCACAAACTATCTGCGCTCTCAGGGCGTTTTTGCATGAAATTTCAATATATTTGAATAGTTGTCAAAATTAATGGCTTGTAAGTGTTTTATAATGGATGCTGACCGACAGAGGAGGTTCTTGTGAGGCTCTGTGTTTATGAGCACTCTGACGCACTCTGACAGAGTTCACTGATCCTGTCTTCATCAAACCGCATTCAGATCGATTTGTTTCAACAGATTTACAATGTATTTGCTGTATTTTTAATTTGTACATTTATTTTTTAATGGATACAAACAGTAGATATTCAGTCTGAATTTGTAAAGAATGTCTGAGGTAAAGAATTCAGGAGCGTTTAATCTGTATATGTGTATGTATAAAAGTTAGAACTGAGCAGAGGGTTTTCTTTTAAGTTAAAAAGTATAGCTTTAATTTAAAGTTGTTTTTGAGTGCTTTTTATAATAAGCAGTAGAAGAATAGTAAGGCAAAACATATTTTTGGTTAATAAAAAATAAGTTTTTAAAATAAACGATTTTTACTTTACTGCGGATGTACAGTATAAGAGGAAATGTCAGGCATAGGAGGGCCTTGCAAAATTGATCAGAGAAGGGAGGGAGGCCCTGGAGTAAAAAAGGTTGAGAACCCCTGTTCTAGAGAGGTTATGTAAACCCCTTGTTCTCAGTATTTTTTTTCTTTAAAAAGTTTGACATAAAACTGAATAGTACTTACACAACATAAGCAAATGCAACATGAACGATACACAATAAAGATAAAAAAATACTGAGTGCACATTTAAGAGCTAATTAAAGGCATAGTTCATCCAAAAATTAAAATTACCACCCTAACAAAAAAGGCTGTCCTAGGTGTATATGACTTTCTTCTTTCAGACGAATGCTATGGAAGCCCCTTTTCACCTCTGAATTAAAAAAAAAAACACAGAAGTGCAGCATAGAGAGCAAAACAAAACACAGGTCATGAATTAGAAGTACTAAATGAGAATTTACATAAAAATTATGGAGGCTTTCGATACAAGACAAGAGGAGACTGGGTTTCCTTTGCTAAACAAAGAGAACTTTGCTGCTTGTGCTCTTGTAAACAAAACTTTGTTCTTACAAGGCTAGCATGTTCACATCTGAGCTTACACCACTCACTTGTGAACACGTGTACCAGTTAGGGAAAGCTAGAGATTACAGTTAAGAAAGTGACTGATGGATACACTTTATTGAACTTCAAAATCTCAACACCCATTCACTGCCATTATAAATTTTGGAAGAGACAGGACATTTTTTAATATAACTCCAATTTGTATTTGTCTGAAAGAAGAAAGTCACGTAGAATGGCTTGAGGGTGAGTAAATCATGGGATAATTTTCATTTTTGGGTGAACTATCTCTTTAAAATTGGCCACGTCTCAAATCAATAAACTCAATTCTCACCTCAGAGGTATTGCCGCAAATGTCTTTTGTTGCGCTGTGTGCTTCATGTCAGTAATGCTTGATCCCCACTAAACGTTGTAAGGTTTTAGCTGATTTAAAATGCTTTGCACTTGTTTGCAGTGTTAATGTCATAACTGATTGTTTAGGTTAAGTTAGCCTCAAGGTTAATGTCCCTGTTTAAACTGGAACAGTCTAATGGCATTGGACACAGTGCATTCACGCATCCCCACGCGCCCTTCCCTTAACTCTTGCTGACCTGTTGCGTCTGGAGCATGGTTTTGTTTTGACTGCGATTAAAACCTCCCTGCACAACATTTTTGTTTTCTGCCATGAGTTAATTCATCTCAACCTTTCTTTTATTTTGTCTCAGACATAACCTTCTGTTGTTGTTTGATGCATGGCCTGCATTTGACCATTTTTACCTTGTTTGTTTCTGTTTGTTGTTTTTAGAATGGCTTTTGTCATTTTTTTGTAGAAGCATGTGTTTGGTTTTGCTTTTATTTATCCCTAATTTGACTTTTTTCCTTTTGTTTTCTCCTCTGTTTACCCATGCCACTATCCATTCCACCCTTTCCTGTCCGACACACTGTGTCTCCATGGTTACGCTGTCCTACCACCAATGCATTATGGTGCCTACTATCTCGACCAACCAAAAAAAAACCCTCCTGCCAACCCACCAATCTGCCATCTGCACCCTCAAACTCTCGGGCTCCATGTGGTTGCCCTCTTTGGTCCGTAATGTGGTTACCATGGTAACGCGCCAACCCAGGGTGACAATTCCTTCCTGCAGGCGACGGTGGCCAAACTGGGGCCCCTGCCGCGTATCCTTGGCGATATCACCCGCTCGCTGTCCAGCCCCACCCCCATCCAGCAGCAGCTCAGGCGCTTCCAGGACCATAGCTCCGCTCATGACATCAGTGGAAGTGTGTCCTCAGGACTGCAGAGGATATTCGAAGACCCAGCAGACAGGTAGGACATTGCTGGATTTCATAATTTTCTATACTTTATCTATGACTCTTCTGCTATATTCTAAATCATCATAAGCCGTAATTAAGCTTTGTCTGAGGAGCACACTGAAATTATTTGGTTGTTATTCCAAAATTATAGTAGTTGCTTACTCATCCACAAGTTCAAACTTGGTGCGTTCCTAAAAGGAGAAGAACATGATTGGTTCTCACATGTATTGTGAAAGTGACAGGTAGGGCTGGGCAATATGGCAAAAAAATAAAATATTTTTAATTAGTCAAATTGAAAATGTAACTACGACAAGCGGTTGAATCCTTATTTTCTTTTTACCGTTATCATTGCTATATTGTTAAAGTGTCTAATTGTAACATTTTATAATATTTCTATTCAAAATCTTGATTCTTTGATTAATTTCAAATTAATCGATAAAATTGTGCCAGGTTTAAACTTGTGGAAACAAGAACATTGTAAAGAGCTGCTTCTAGTTAAACGTGATTTAATGGAAGTAGCGACAGACCTTTTCTTCTTTATTGAAGCATTTTCGAAAAGAAAAAATAGGGTATGAACTTTGCAAGGTGATGGGGTGAGTTTCCATTTCATGCTAACTTTAAATGTTATCTATTTCTGTCCCAGCTTCTATTTCCAAAAGTTCACCCAAAAATGGTTATTTGATATAATTTACTCACCCTTATGTCTCACCCTTCAGACCTGTTTAGGTTTCTTTTTATTTTGAACACAAAAGATTTTTTTAGCTTTTTGAAAAACGTTCCAAAAGAACAAACAAGAAATCGAAGAGGAGAAAAAAAGGGCAGCTTAGGCAGACCTAACATGAAAATTTCTTCATATAAGGTGTACACAATAAAGAGGAATACTAAATGAATACCTAAAATAATACAATGAAATTGAGAGATACGGGGAAAAAATATTTAGACATTCACAGGTATAGGCTACTCGTTTTAAACCATCACAACAATTCTCAAAGGAAATTGTCCAAGGTGAGAGAAATATAGTCCAAATAGGGTGTCCATATCCAATGAAATACATCAGTGGGCGAATGCAATAAACATGTTAAACATATTTTGAAGAATTTTGAAGATCCAAACAGTTGTCAACCCATTGACTTCCACTGTAGGGAAGAAATACTATGGAAGTCAGTGGAGGCCAAAAACTGTTTGATTACCAGCCTTCTTCAAAATATCTTCTTTTATGTTCAACGTAAGAAAGAAACTCACAGGTTTGAAACGACATGAGGGTGAGTAAATGATGACAAAATGTACATTTTTGGTTGAACTATTGCTTTAAAAAGACTTCAGAATATATATTTTCTCAGAGAAGGCAAATTGGTATTGGACAAGGAACGACCACAATGCATTGCAAAAACCAAAGTTTGAATGAACTTTGCAAAACTGCTAAGACTTGGACCGTTTAATTGGAGCATTCAAATAAAATCTGAAAGATTATTCTCATATATTCTTTCTTGCATATCTTGTTCTTTAGTGAAATGAGAAGCATCAAATCTCCTGTCCAGGAACACATGGAGGCCTTAGCACGTGGGAAGCATCCTTTATTGGGTCAGCAGTCCTCCACTCACAGCATGAGCTTCTCTGACAAAGAGGAGCGAGACAGTCCACTCCCGAATGGACGCAGTATATCTCTAATGGACCTGCAGGACTCTTACCTGGCACAGGGACATCCGGGTCCTAACTCGCTCAACGAAATCCCGTCTAGATTAGGCCGAGTGGGCTCTCAGGCCTCCATCGGCCCTGTCCCCCCTCCACACCTCCACCAGCCCCCCGTCCATCCAAAAGTTCCCCAGCTAAGAGACAACTTGCCTCAGAGTGCTCCGCAGGTGCGGCGCCCTATACACCCCTCCCTCAGCCAGCAGCGTAGCCTGCAACCGCTGTCTTTCCAAAACCCTGTTTACCACCTCAGTAACCTGCACGCACAATCCACGCACTCAACGCAGTCTACGCACTCCGCCCAGTCCCTGCAGCCGGACTCCAGCTCGGAGAACCTGAGCACAGGTAGCTCTCGTAGCGCCAGTCCTAGTGCGTCAGGTGGCCGGGGAGCAACTCCCAGAGCACGGATGCCTTCCACCAGCAGCGTGGAGGAAGAACTTGCCCACAAAAGCATCCAGGGACAAGAAACGCCTCCTCCCACGGCACGCTGGCACCCGCCCCTTGCCGACCAGCACTCGGGAGCTCAGGTTGTGGCGGTGCCAAGGCAGAGCAGCGCGGGTACGGCGCATATCGTGAAGGTGGAGCAGCAGAGTCGAGGAGTGGGGCTGGCGGTAGGAAACGCAGGGGCACGAACCCCAAGGTCGCTTCCTCATAGCACTTCCCTACGTAGCAGCAGTAGCATCAACACTGAACCCATGCAGCAGAGCGGCGAGAGATCCAGACAGCAGTCCACATGCTCCAGAGACAGTTCGGTTCCAGGAGGACGAGGTGCCAAACAGGTAAAAAAAAATAACCTCAAAAGTTACATACATACATACACCTTGCACAATCTGCAAAATGTTGATTATTTTACCAAAATAGGAGGGACCATATTATTTTTTTAGTACTGAATATTTCACATAAAAGACGTTTACATATAGTCCACAAGAGAAAATAATAGTTACATTAGTAGTTAAACTGACCCAAACATTTACAAAAGTTTACATAAACTTGATTCTTAATACTGTTGTTACCTGAATGATCCACAGATTTTGTTGTTGTTGTTGTTGTTTAGTGATAGTTGTTCATGAGTCCCTTGTTTATCCTGAACAGTTAAACTGCCCGCTGTTCAGAAAAATCCTTCATGTCCCACAAATTCATTGGTTTTTCAGCCTTTTTTAGTGTATTTGAAATCTTTCCAACAATGACTGTAGGATTTTGACATCCATCTTTTCACACTGAGGACAACCAAGGGACTTTCCAACAGAATGATGTGTAAATTTGTCTTATTTTGCCTAGATATCGTGTTTTTTTTTTTTTTTCCCATTTAGTACTGCCCTTCAGAAGCTACAGAAGATACTTAAGTTTCCTAGAAAACAAAATAAGTTAAATTTACCCTGATCTTCAAATTCAAAAAGTTTTCACGCCCTGGCTCTTAATGCATCGTGTTTTCTTCTGAAGCATCAGTGAGCGTTTGAACCTTCTGTAATAGATGCATGTGAGTCCCTCAGTTGTCTCATGAACAACTATCACAAAACAAAATAAGTTTCAGGTAACAACACCGTATTAAGAATCAAGTGTATGTAAACTTTTGAACAGGGTAATTTTTATAAATTCAACTATTATTTTCTCTTGTGGACTATATGTAAACGTCTTTTATGTGAAATATCTTAATCAGGTCAGTACTAAATAAAAATATCATGCATTTTGTGTGATCCCTCTTATTTTGGTAAAATAAATAACATTTTGCAGATTCTGCAAGATATATGTAAACTTTTGACCTCCACTGTACTTTTGAACACAAATAATCCTTCGTTTGCATATGTCCATAAGGTACAGTCACCTGTAGAGTCAGTCACCATGTCCCCAGTGGAGCGAACGGCAGCATGGGTCTTGAATAATGGCCAGTATGAAGATGAGGAAGAGGAAGGACCGAGCAAAGATGATCCCAAATATGTAGAGAAGGTACAAAACGTGAGGAGAAATTGCTGCAAATATGCATTAGATCGTCACTATAAAAGGTTTTAAGAGGTTCTACTCTTCTTCTCTGAAGTACGAACAGGAAATCTCAAAGCTGAAGGAGCGCCTGCGGGCATCCAGTCGGAGACTGGAGGAATATGAGAGGCGGCTGCTGGCACAGGAACAGCAGATGCAGAAGCTGCTCATGGAATACAAGGCTCGATTGGAAGACAGCGAGGACCGTCTGCGCAGACAACAAGAGGAGAAAGACAGCCAGATGAAGAGTATTATCTGCAGGTGAGTGGAGCGTGACCAAATTTACATTTAAATGCATTTAAACACTTTTTGTTGCAAATCTCAAAATACAGTCTAAACATTTTCTAAATGTTTCATGAAACAGCAAATGTACAGATATAAAAGGATTTAACAATACAGTACTGTATAAATACTCATTTCATTTTTTTTGCTCTATATTCATTTCTTAAAGGGATAGTTCATCAGTGTTTCAACCTTAATTTTCTGAGAAGAAAGAGAAGAAATTGTTAAATAAAGTCATTATTTTGGTTTTCTTTGCACACAGAATGTATTCTCGTAGCTTCATAACATTATGGTTGAACCACTGATGTCACATGGACTATTTTATCAATGTCCTTACTACCTTTCTTGGCCTTGAACGTGTCAGCAACATTGCTGTCTATGCAGAGTCAGAAAGCTATCGGATTTCATAAAAAATATCCTAATTTATGTTCTGAAGATAAACAAAGGTCTAACAAAGTAATTAATGACAGAATTTTCATTTTTGTGTGAACTATCCTTTTAAGGTATGAATGTGTTTAAATTTGAAGTCATTTTTCCTTTAATTTGTCTTTAATACTTATTTACAATATATAAACAAAACTGTTATTCTTAAACATTGTGAGATCTGACAGGGTGTTTGTGTCATTTGTGGCTCGTAGGCTGATGGCCGTGGAGGAAGAACTGAAGAGAGACCATGCAGAGATGCAGGCGGTCATAGACGCCAAACAGAAGATCATCGATGCACAGGTACTGCAGATGAGCACATTAACCAGCATGACAAATGCAAGGGAACTTTAGTGAGAGTTTGGAGATCATTTGGAGAGGTTGTGAGGTGCTGGCCTGTCTGTGCTGCACAGTGGTATGCTTTGAACTCCCTGCTAAACCTCAGATGGTATTAAAGCAAACAGGCTGCTGACTGGCTCATTGTTACTGTGTCCTACTGAATTCCAGGTCGCTAATGGAACTGAGGTAATACCAGCAGGCAAGTACAAGCAGACAGTTCTGCTCCTGCAGAGCAGCTAGGCTTATGTAAGCGCACCCTGATCCAACACCCATGCCTGGCCTGAACCTTTGCAACACTCAGTCCTCTAAGCCATTTTGTTTCTCTCCACTTTAGAAGAAATAATAAAACAAGGCTTAAATGTGAAGTTTGCCGTTTTTCAGTGTTAAAAGACGCTCTATCCAAATTGCACAGAGACCACTATATATATATATATATATATATATATATATATAAAATAAACAAAAAGTGTAAATATATATATATATATATATATATATATATATATATATATATATATTTCAAGAAATAAAAAAATAACAAACATGTTTACATTTTATCTATATATACACTACCAGTCAAAAGTTTTTGAACAGTAAAATGTGTTTTTAAAGAAATCTCTTCTGCTCACCAAGCCTGTATTTATTTAATCTAAAGTACAGCAAAAACATAATCTTTTTACCATTTAAAATAACTGCTTTCTTTATGAATATATTTTAAAATGTAACTTATTACTGTGATTTTAAAGTTTTTAGCATCATTACTCCAATCTTCAGTGTCATAATTCTTTAGAAATTGCTGTTCAAGAAATATTATTATTATTATTATTATTATTATTATTATTATCATCATTAATATTTAAAACAGTCAAGTACATATTTTCAGGATTCTATGATGAATAGAAAGATCCGAAGATCAGCATTTGTCAGAAATAAAGAGCTTTTGTAACATACGCTATACACATTATACACTTTTTTTTTGAAAGAAATGATAGAAATTAATACTTTTATTTAGCAATGGTGCTTTAAATTGATCAAAAGTGATGATAAAGACATTTATAATATTACAAAAGATTTCTATTTCAGATAAATACTGTTCTTCTGACCTTTCTATTTATCAAAGAAACCTATCTATGCAGCTGTTTTCAACATAATGATAATAATAATAGTAAATGTTTTTTGAGCAGCAAATCAGAATATTAGAATGATTTTTGAAGGATCATGTGACTGGAGTAATGATGCTAAAAATGTAGCTTGGAAATCACAGGAATAAATTAGATTTTATAATATATTCAAATAGAAAATGGTTGTTTTAAATAGTAAAAATGTTTCAAGATTTCCAAATAAATGCAGGCTTGGTGAGCAGAAGAGACTTCATTAAAAATCTTAGTGTTCAAAAACTTTTGACTGGTAGTGTATATACACTTTAAATGTAATTTATTTTATTTCAATAATGTTTAATTATTTATTAGATATTAGGTATTGGATTGTCCACCCAAAAATGAAAAATCTGTCATCTTTTACACTCATGATGTTAACCAAACGACTTCCATTGTCCATTGAATTTCATTGTTTTGGCCCATAGAGTGGAAGTCAATGAGAACCAAAACTGTGTGGTTATCAACATTCTTCAAAAATGAAAAATAAACTTTTTTTTTTTTAAATGAGGGTGAGTAAATGATGACACAATTTTCATTTTGGAGTGGATTTTCCTTTTAATTCATATTATTTTATATTACATTTAGAAAACATTAGTGATTGTTGTAATAGTTCATGTTAAGTTAAATGAAACGACACCATTAGCAACGCCATAGAAATGACATACTTTACCTTTAAACTAGATACTTTAATATGTTTGCATACTTAAACATTTCAGTCATAGCCTGTTTTGTCATTTCACTTCAAAATTCTTCTCGGGGTTGGTAAACGTTCATGCTTTCCCCCATTTCAAAACCCTCAGAGCGTCTTCCTGATGTTTAGTGTGATGCTATTGAGGAATGTGTGTTGATAGGGATCTCTCTTGGCAGATTTAGTACCTGGTACCTGTGAGCTCTAGCTTTGGCTGCTGTTTTTTATTATTATTTTCCCTCCTTATTTTTGCCTAGTCACTTCCTTATTGCCCATGCTGCCACACTCCCAGCACTGTAGTCGGTGTGTGCCCTCCACAAGTTGCCAATGCCCTCTGCAGATAATGACTTTATAGTGTAATGATGGTCTCTCTTGTCTGGTTTTTGTCTGCGTCTGTTGCTTATAAAGGATTTGAGTTGTCTATTCTTTGCTGTCCTTACAAATCTGCTCTTTTTTGCGTGTATGTGCTTTTGAAGACCGAGTCTTGTAGCACATGATTGTTCACTTGCCTGAATGCTGACAGACTGGTGCACAGATTATTAATAGGCACTATTCATGTCAGCTTTTATTTGTCTTTTTAAAATCATCTTCATTGTGAAATGAAGATAGAGTTGATTTGGTTAAAAAATATATATTTCGTATTTAGTTTCATTTATTTACTTTTTTTTTTTTTTGCTAACACATTTAGTTTCACCATCTATGTTCACTGGCAATATCATTTGTTAACTATATTATTTTGCTTGTAATGAATGTTTTTAAAGGAATATTCATGGTTAAATGTAATTTCAAGTACTAGAAATAGAATATTACACACATGATATTTTTGTATTTGTGAAAAGTTTGGTAGAATGTAATGCATAATAAAAGTTTATTCACCTGAAAAAGTAATCATACCTTAAATAACAGTAAAATTATTAATAGAATTAATAATTAATTAACCATTAAGTATAATATTTATTATAATATATTTATGTATTTTGTACACACACACAGTATTATACATAAAATGCAATTTTTATTATATGATATTTTTGTGTTTGGATAGATGATAATGAAAATATAATAAAAGTATAATAAAAGTTTGTTTATTTGAAAAGGCAGTTGTACCTTTAATAATACAATTATGAATATAATATTAATAATCATTTTTGTCTTTGGATAGATAATAAAATATTACTAAATATAATAACTTCAAAAAAATGCATTGGAAAAGGCAATCGTACCTTTAGTAGTAATAATAATAATAATAATGTTATTAATAATACAAATTTTATGTAAAATATTAATTAATAATTTAGTAATAAATTAGCCAATTATGTACAATTTAAAATTGCATATTTTTGTATTTTGTATACACATATAGTATTATACATACAATTTTTATTTTTATTATGTGATATTTTTGTTTAGATAGATAATAAAATATTAATAAATATAATAAAAACATAATTCAAGTTTATTCATCTGAAAAAGCAATCATACCTTTAATAATAATAATATGAATATGACCATAATTATTAATAATAATAATAATAATAAAACTGAATATGTATGCAATATATATTAATAATATAATTTTTATTACACACATTTGTGAAAAGTTTGATGGAATGTAATTCATAATAAAAATGTTTTCACCTGAAAAGGCAATTGCACCTTTAATAATAATAAAATGAACAACAGAATTAAAATTATAAATAATAATAATAATAATAAAATTTTATATTTATGTAATATATATTAATGATTTAATAATAAATTAACCAATTATATATATATATATATATATATATATATATATATATATACACATCACAAAAATATCCTATAATAAAAAATGCATTTTATTTATAATATATATATATATATATATATATATATATATATATATATATATATAATTAAATCATAATAGAAGTTAATTCATACAAAAAGGCAATTGTAAAAAAGGCAAACTTCAATAATAATAGTATGAATATAATTGTTAATAATAATAATAATACTAATAATAATAATACAATTTAATATGTATGCAGTATCTATTAATAATATAATTTTTGTTACACAAATGTGTGAAAAGATTGGCTTAAGTGTATTGATCAGAAAAGGCATTTGCACCCTTAATATAAATAGACTGAATAATAATACTAATAATATGTAATATGTATAAAATATATGTTAATAATTTAATAATAAATGATATATAATATGGATTAGAATATATTTCTGTATTTTGTATATACAGTTTCACACGTAAAATGTAGTTTTAATTGTTTTTGAGAGATAGATTTGTAATATTGAACCTTGAATAGTCCTTTAATTTATGTTAAGACATCTTCAATTTGATGTTAATGTGCTTCTCTCCCTCTGTTTGCAGGAGAAGAGGATCAGCTCCCTGGATGCAGCTAACTCTCGGCTGATGAGTGCCCTCACTCAGGTGAAAGAGCGCTACAGCATGCACAACCTCCGCAACGGCCTGTCGCCCACCAACCCCACCAAGCTCTCCATCACTGAGAATGGAGAGTTCAAGAACAGCAGCTGCTGATAGGTGCTCACGGACTTGCTGAGCCGTGCCGATTGGTGCTCCAAGACAGATCACCAGCACCGATTGGTCGAGTTCAACACGGACAGAGTACCCAAAACTACATGCCCTAAACTGACTGACTGACTACTGTATACATGCGATTGCAAGGATTGTCTGGTTATTAATGTATATAAACGTTATCTAATATTGGTTATGTACAGAAATGCTACTGCAGAGGAGTGTTTTAAATTGCGCGAGAGAGTAAAAGCGTAGCGTCGGTTCGGAGTCGATGAGTTTGTGTTTTTTTTTTTTTTTAAATACTGATTTATGCATAAAGCAAATTTAAAAAGATTTTTAATTATTGCCTACGATATATGAAGGAGATGTACATATCTTAAAAATAGAATTGTTTTAAAAGAAAATATGAAGAAAAGCACATAGGTATCGGCCGTAGTTGTAAATGTCCTCGAGTTGCAGAATTTGACAGGCAAAAATAGAAAGGCAATTTTATGCACTCAGTTTTCTAACACAAATGTTCTATTTTTGTTTTTTATTATTATTATTATTTTGTTGCCATCTTGCAAAAGGTTGTTTCGACTGCTTTTAGGTTGTTAAAAGCAAGCCACAGTTCAATTACAACAAATCTAGAACATGATATTCAATCAATTAAAACTCATGTTCATTAATGTTACTAAAAATATGACTGAAGCAGTGGGTTTCATAAATTAAAATCTTGAACAAACTGAATTAAATAAACTGAATTTTAATTTTGTCAGATGTAGGCTATTTTCCTGGCACTCAATCTAAATTAACTACTTTTTTTTCCCCTGTATCTGTTTTCTGTATCTGACCAGTGTGCTGTGAAACCGCCAGTCTACAGTCTCACTGCCCTCTTGTTCTAGACAGCCTCACTGCCCTCTGATCCTATTTATCGTTTGTCTGCTGCTTTTAATGAAATTCATTGTTTTTTCCACTGTGTTCTCACCCTGTCCATATGAGCATCAACCTTTTGTGGCACAGAACTCCTCAATGTTTGCTGTTCTTGTAGCGATATATTTGATGGTCAGTCTCAAAGTTAAAAGCTGAGCATTGAATAAAGATGGATTGTGGCCTCATTGATTGTTGTCTGCGTGTGACCTGAAACTGATTTATCATTTCTGCGTCCGTTCATTTTGACTAAAAGAAGAGTCATTCTAATTAAAGATTGTTGTATTCATTATTGTATTGTTTTATGTTACAATATTTGGTAGCACTTTACAATAAGTTTCCATTTGTTAACATTAGTTCCATCCAAGATGTTTGTCTTTCTTCAGTCACAAAGAAATGAAAGTTTTTGAGAAAAACGTTCCAGGATTTTTTCCTGTATAGTGGACTTTAGTGGTGGCCAACAGGTTGAAGGTCCAAACTGCAGTTTCAGTGCAGCTTCAAAGGGCTCTACATGCTCCCACCTGAGGAAAAGGGGTCTTATCTAGCCAAACGATCAGTCACTTTCTAAAAAAAAAAAAATGTCAAATTGAACAAATTATATTTTTTAACCACAAATGCTTGTCTTGCACTAGCCCAAACATTATGTATTAATGTTGGAAAGGCCATGTGTGAAGTAGGTGGAAGTACCGACCCAGTGTTTACAAAGTGAACATGCAAAGGAGGTCAAACTCCCTTTACAAAAAAAAAACAAAAAAACTGTGAAACTATTTCTCAAGGGGTCATTGGATGCCCATTTTCCACAAGTTGATATGATTCTTTAGGGTCTTAATGAAAAGTCTATAATATACTTTGCTTAAAAATTCCCAATAGTAGGGTAAAAAAACACCCACTCTGCTTGCCCCGCCCCTCTCTGGTGGAGTGAGGACAAAACACGTGCACACATAACAAGACATTTTTTTATTAAACCGCTTTCATCCGTAAATCATCCATAAAAGTAAGTGCAAATCACTATCATGGCAGCTGGCTTATTATACCTTCATAATAAAAATAAATTGCTAAAAAAAAAAAGAATTTGTAGCCTTTGTCCAATTAGGATCTTCCTGGAAATTCTCAACAAAACGGACAACATCTGCAATTGTGACTTTTGGCAGATAATTTGACGATTTGGAGAAAACGAGATGTTCGCAATTCATTATTTTAATGAATGGCGATCGTAGCGGTGGCGCGACCGGACGTACCGCTTCCCTACTTCCGGTCTCGGTCGCCATCTTGTGAAATAGGCCTATTGCTTACATTAACTTGCTAACTAGCAGGTTCTTAGGAAAGGCAATCGAAGATTCATTAAAAAAACAACACTCACTTCTGCTGTAAGTGAAGCTGGATCAGGGATGAAACGCATTTATGTAGATCGGGAGGCCATTCCATTCACAAATAAAAGTCATCCACTGGGTCTTTATGGGGGTAGAATTGTTGCATATTTCCAAACAAATGCATTATGATCCACAAATAAATGTAAAGAGATGCACAAAAATAAAACGTATTGATAAATAAATAGAATGAGATCCACAAAGAAATCGTAAAGTTTCACAAACAAAAATTAAATATTTGCAATTAAAAAACATTCACAAATATTTTTGTCAGAAACACAACTTTGCATAGCATTCATTTGTGAATCGCTTCTTGTGCATTTGTGGATTTTGAAACATTTCTAGCCTCAAGAAGCTGACGATCCACAAATGCGTAGACTCCACCCACCGTTTACTCAAGCCAATAGAGCGACACGCGTCATAATCTGAAAATCACCTATGTGGGCGTGGCCTAAATGCGCTCTATCTCAGATAACAACCTCACTTCGCTGACCAATCACAGCACGTTCTCGCTATAACCAGTCATGTTTCGCTTTACAATTAGGGTGGTTTCGTTTAGTCCTAATATAACTTCATTCATCAGCATCGGCTCAAATAGAAGATGGAAGGGCCATACAAATGGGTACAGTAAAAGATGTTTAAAATTGTATTTCTTTATACTGTGCAGTAAGCCAAGCCACAAGCGCACTGTCGCCGTTGTACTGTGGCTGCCGTCGCATCATCCAAGTGGATGCTGCACACTGGTGGTGGTTGAGGAGAGATCCCCCACATGATTGTAAAGCGCTTTGGGTGTACGGCAATACACAATAAAGCGCTATATAAATGCCTCATTCATTCATTCATTCATTTACTTAATTTATTAATAATGTTTATGGGGAAAAAAACATGGTTTTAGCAAATATATGCTTACCAAAAGGTGTCTCAATCTGAGAAAAAAAAAACTGAAAATAAAGTTAAAGTCGTTAATGCCTGAGGTGGGAAATATGATTTTTTGGAGGTTTGACATGTGCATAATTATGTGGGGTATTTACAGAATGAATCATATGTAGTTAAAAAAATATTCCAAGTTGAAATGTTACCGAATCCCAGGAATGACCCATATATGTTATCAATATCACATACTATTTTTACATACTCATACTTTAACGAATCTGCGTTGCAGCGATCGATTTTACACTGGATTTTACCGTACGCTTTTACGACTGCGTCACTTCCTGTTCCGACTTACCCGTGTTTACTGCTCTGCAAAGCTGTCCTGTAACATACGTACTATTCTGAACATTGTGTGCGTCTTGTTTGGATTTGTGCGAAAGGGCCTTTGTCAGGTGAGTAATGATACAAATTTAGAACATTTCATCTTATTTTTTATTTAATAGTTTAGTTCAATAGTGGGTTTATTATAAGGCCTGCTGGATATGGCAGCAGGAACCGGCTAACGTTAGCTAATGTTAGCCCATTCATTGCAGCGGAATACATATCCAAAAAGCCTATTTACGTGTTCATTTGTGTAAGTTATTTTAAATGTATATTTTTCTTGTGCAGACAGTTTAAACTGCTAACTAACGTTGCCACAATAACGAGTTGATAAGAGTTATTCTTGCGTTAGCGTTTTGCAGTCAGAAAGGTTAACGTTACTTTGGTACGTGTATCTGTGAGAAATGGGAAGATTTCCATAGAGTTTACCATGTTGGTTTTCCTCTGGGCGATAAATAATCTTATCTTATTTTTTAATTGTTATATGAATTTAATTCACATGCAGGCCGTCAACAATGGCGGACATTAAGAACTTCCTGTATGCTTGGTGTGGAAAAAAGAAACTAACGCCGAGCTATGACATCCGAGCAGCTGGAAATAAAAACAGACAGAAATTCTTGTGTGAGGTAAGAAAAAAAGCAGAGGCCTCTCAAAGTGACTTTTCGAATTTTATATAAAATACTTTATAATAAAAGGTGTTGTTTTAAACCCTGTTTCTTTAAGGTGCGTATTGAGGGTTACAATTACATCGGCATGGGAAATTCTACCAACAAAAAGGATGCTCAGTCCAACGCAGCCCGAGATTTTGTGAATTATCTTGTTCGGACAAAAGAAGTTAGTCCTGGTGAAGTTCCTGCTTTAGGGGTCAGTATCACATCAATGTTTACCAGCTTTCACACTGCTCATCTTTGTTCTGAGGAAGATTTAAAAGGGGTTTACCTTTATCGTTTTCAGGTCAGCGTACCTGATGGAGGGAATGAAGAAGGGAATGGAGGGAACGGTGGGTTTGGGAATCTCCCATCCAACTGTCCACTACCTCCACATCTGGCTGTGAAGAAGGAATTAGGGGAAGGTATCCTATGTTATACCTAGATTCATCCAGTAATTGGCTGCTAACAAAACATTTGCTGTAATGTAACCATTTATAACATTGACTAAGGGTGTGTTCACATTGTCATGTTTGGTTCGATTAAAACAAACTGTGGTGCGATGGCTCTTTAGTAAATTTAAGTAAATTTGAGTAAGTGTGAATGCTGCCATCTGAACTCTGGTGCGGACTGAGACCACTAAGAAGATGGTTCTCGGTCCACTTCCAAACAAACTCTGGTGCGGTTCGAATGAAATATAAACGCAACAAGGACCAAATACTTATAAAAGAAACAAAAACGGGAAGTAATGACAAGATGCGATGCTATGCAACATGATTTTACGAAGGGAACAAGTGGTGTATCCAAAACAAAATGAGCAGACGGCATTAGGTGTATTTGACTTAAAGCGGTGCTTTTGTTTGGGGTGTTCAGTGAGTTCTGTCACGAAATATACGTCATTCAACCCGACCAATCAGGTTGTGAACGTATCACTATGCCTTTAGGTTCGTTGTCAAAAATGGCAGTGTGAATGCTAGCGGACCAGGACCAAATGCATCATGTTCGTTTTTGGTCCAGACTAAATTAATCAAACCAAATTACAAGTGTGAGCACACTCTAAAACAACCATTTTAATGCTGTGTTCTTGTGTTTCTCAGAACCTTCTGAGGTATCTGCACCTGTTCCTGGAGTCACAGGTTTGGGTTATTCTGGTTCTGGTTATTCTGGTTCTGGGTCTGGTTTTGGTAATGCCCAATGGGAGCGAGGAGCCAATCTGCAGGCGTATTACTCTAAGAGAGATGAACAGGATGCAAAAGCAGTAGGTTTTCTTTTTAGCTTTAATTTTTGACCACAATTATACAAGTTTTCTGAGAATGATTCTCATTCTTCAAGACTTTAGAATCTGAGGAGGTTGATCTGAATGCTGGCCTGCATGGGAACTGGACTCTGGACAATGCTAAGGCTCGTCTGAACCAGTTCTTTCAGAAGGAAAAGAACCAAACCGACTACAAGTACAGTCAAGTTGGGCCTGACCACAACAGGTTAGAACATTCCCATTTGCTACAACAGCTTAGTTGTCCCATTCCATCTGCTGTTTAAAAGAATTATTCATTTGTAGGCTAATGTTTTCAATTAAAAATTGAGATCCTCACCAAAAATCAGACTTTGCATTTAAATGTAATATGTCAAGGGTTTGTTTTTCTGCTGGACTGAAACAATGACAGAGAACTCCTTGATGTGTATCTAACCTCATGGAGATCTCAGACTATTAAAAGACTGTTTCATCTCGGATGTTACCTTACAAATTCAACGTCTTATGGGTGAATCTCACGAAGCTTGACAAGAACACATCCAGGTCATATTTCACTATATACATAAAATACTGTATATTTTCTACTTAATTGTCATAATATCAATGCAAAAAAATCTTAATGTTCTAAAAACAGGCTTCATTATTATTATTATTATTATTATTATTATTATTATTATTATTATTATTAAAAATTAAAAAGACAATTAAATTTATTTTAGGAGCAATATTTAGTATTTTAGCTTTAGCTTTACTTAGTTCAGGGTTTTTTTTTGTTATGCAAAAATATCTTAATGTTCTAAAAACAGGCATTTCTATCTATTTATTTATTTATTTTTAAAGTAATAGTCTATTTTAGGACCAGTATTTTATTTACAAATATTTTAATGTTCTAAAAACAGGCATTATTATTATTATTTTTTTTTTTTTTTTTTTTGCAAAAAATATCTTAATGTTGTTGTTATTAATATTTAAAAGAAAAAAGTCTATTTTAGGAGCAATAGTTTTGTTTTATTTTTTTTATATCTTAATTTTCTAAAATTAGGCATTATTATTAAACAATAAAAAGTAAATTGTTTATTTTAGGACCAGTATTTTTTGTTTTATTTTATTGTTATGCAAAAAAATATATGTTCTAGATGTTCTAAAACAGGCATTATTATTATTATTATTATTATTATTGTTATCATTATTATTATCAAAAGGTTAAAAAAAAATATATTGTTATGCAAAAATTATCTTAATGTTTTAAAAACGGGCTTTATTATAATTTTTATTAATAAAAATGAAAAAACAAATAATGTGTATTTTAGGACCAATATTTTATTCTGTTTTGTTTTATTTATTTATAATTTGTTTGTTTTGTTTTTTGTTTTATGCAATGAACAATCTTAATGTTCTAAACACAAGCTTTATTATTAAAAAGTAAATTGCCTATTTTAGAAGCAATATTTTTTGTTTTATGCAAAAAACCTTAATGTTCTAAAAGCAGTCATTATTGTAATTATTATTATTATTATTATTATTATTATTCATTTAAAAAAGTGTTTTTTTGGTTTTTTTTTAGGACCAATCTAAATCTTTTTCTGTCTTTTTGTTTTTTGTTTTGAAGTGCGACCTGGACATGTTTTTGTGAGATTCACCCATGTAGCATGTAATCTTGAATGGAGGACAATAGAGATGCCAGAAATCACAACCTTACATGGGGGAAAACATGTGACATGACTTAGGCTACACTAAGAGGTCACATGGTTGAAGTATGCGATTGGGTGGGTTTAGAAGCGGGAGAGGCAAAATAATGTCTTGTTGTGATTTCTGGTGTCACTCGTCCATCAGGGGTCAAGGCCTCCAGTACCTAAAAAGGAATAACGGCATGTTTAGAAGTCTGGCAGAAAAACAAACCTGGTCAGGATGGGTTGTCCAGTACAGACTCTGCGCTGAAATGTCACACTGTTGATCTCATGTGCTGTCCCTATAAGAGGTCAGTTTGTGCTTAAACCTTACAAATCCCCCTATTAGCTGAATGTCATGTTGGGACGTCTTGATTTTAAATCTTGCTCTGTTGTAGGAGTTTTATTGCTGAGATGACAATCTTTGTAAGACAACTGGGTAGGAGTAAGTATCAGAAAGCCTTCTACGTAACAAACTGTATGATCAAAGGGGCAAATAGTTTCACATCAGAAGTTGTATCCTTGCTAAAGCTGCCCTACTTTTCCAGAGGTTTCTGCCCGTGAGCATGGCTCTACGAAGAAGCTGGCTGCCCAGTCTTGTGCGCTGTCTGTCGTCCGCCAGCTTTATCATTTGGGGGTCATCGAAGCCTACACGGGACAGACCAAGAAGAAAGAAGGAGAGAGTGTGAGTTTAACACCCCAGTTTATTTCACTTCTAAAACCTGTTTATGCACTCTTCTAAATTGCTGTTTGGTTGCTGTTACAGGTGGATGTATATGAAGTGAATCTCAGTGATGATGTACAACATCAAATACACACTATTGTGCAGGAACTTGGCATCCAGATCCCTCATCCTGTAAGTGTTTGTCAGAAAACCTACTTGACTTTTGAGCATAACCAAATAAGAACGTGTGTCTTGTTTTAGCCTCAGGACCCCAACAGTCCAGTATCTCTGGTGCAAGGGAAGATGGCTCACTTTGAGCCTTCACAAAGACAAAGCATGGCAGGAGTGGTGCCGTGGTCTCCACCGCAGGTCAACTGGAACCCCTGGACCAGCTCCAACATCGACGAAGGGCCGCTGGCATTTGTGAGTCTGCAGTTCTAACTGAATGTAGCAAGTGAAATTGGTAGGGATGTAATGATATTATCAATATCATGATGCCACATGTAGAAAAGTGTAGTTTTTATAATGTATTTAAACTTCTCATTCTAATTCTAATATAAAAGTTGTGTTTTGGATCATTATGCTTTGGCACAGTATCTGTCAAACGAACAAACCAAATTGCAATACAGGTTAATCCCTTTATCAAATCTGTTTTTGCTGTGCGTTTCAAAGCAAAGCATGCACTTTGTTTAGGCGATCAGGTCGTGATCCGGTGTTTTCCGTGACTCAGAATGTCTTGACAGTGATTGAATGCAGTGAACTTGTTTATTACGTGTGTTGTGTGTAGTGTACATTTAGGAATGCAATGGCCACCAGTTATGCTTTATTTTGAGTATTTTATGCTAGATTTGCAGTAAGATCCATTTTTGTAAGCCTGTTTTCACTGAAGCTAGAGTTTTCTTTCAAAATAAAAGCTCTACCACCATTTCCATCAAAATAAAAGCAAAATAAAAGCTTAAAGGGATAGTTCACCCAAAAATGAAAATTCAATGTTATCTGCTTACCCCCAGGGCATCCAAGATGTAGGTTACTTTGTTTCTTCAGTAGAACACAAACAAAGATTTTGAACTCAAACAGTTGCAGTCTGTCAGTCATATAATGGCAGTCAGTGGGCACCAAATCGTTGAGAGTAACAAAAAAAATATATATATACACAAGCAAAACCAAACCCTGCTGTTTGTGATGATACACAGATGTCCTAAGACAAGAAAAGATCGGTTTGTGTGAGGAACTGAACAGCATTTGTTTTGTTTTTTTTTGTTTTTTTTTACCTCTGATCCACTGCAATCTGTTCCATCTGTTTTGAGCGTGTTCACGGCAGCCGGCGCGTGACTAGTCAATGTGATCTGGCATAGTAGAGCATGCACTGAAGTGATCCGTCACTGATTGTTTACATTGTTTAGGAACAAGTCAATTCACTGAATTTTTACTGACTTAAGTTAGTTAAGAACATGGGTTGGAGCACTTAAATTTGAACTCTCAAAGTGCATTAGTAGAATTTATCTTTACAATTTACAAAATTTTTTTTTTTTTAATGTTTCAATAAATATTGTTTTGTGGACTTCATATCGTGATATTATTGTATGGTGAGATTTTGATATTGTTACATCTCTAGAAATTGGTGTGATGCACTTCATGCCACTGAAAACCTATACCTGTACTGTTGTTTACAGTGTACCCCAGAACAGATCAGCACAGACCTGCAGCATGAGCTCAACTATCAGCTTGAACAGGACAAAAATCTTCAGACGGTGAGAGAAAAACAGCCCTGAAGAACTGTTGTAGTTTTCATTATGCATTTAGTTTTGTGAAATCAACTAACCGCATATATTTCTACAGATTCTCTCAGAGCGAAGTCAGTTGCCTGTCAAGAACTTTGAGGAGCAAATCATGTCTGCCATTCACAATAACCCTGTCGTCATTATTCGTGGAGCCACCGGCTGTGGAAAGACCACTCAGGTTCCTCAGTACATCTTGGATGAGTTCATACAGGGAGGCAGGGCATCTGAATGCAATATCATTGTTACGCAGGTGAGTCTGTTGACATGCTTATTGATTTTGTGTGCTCGGTCATCTTAAGAAAGACAATAATGCTTCTGTTCATCCTCTTAGCCAAGACGGATCAGTGCTGTGTCGGTGTCTGAACGTGTAGCATTCGAGAGAGGAGAGGAGGCGGGGAAAAGCTGTGGCTACAGTGTGCGCTTTGAGTCTGTCCTGCCCAGACCTCACGCCAGCATCCTCTTCTGCACAGTTGGTACGTTCCACTTTGTATTCTCTGACTGTGTGCCACCGTGTTGGGTGATAGAACTAAAAATGTCTTGTTCACAGGGGTGTTGCTGAGGAAGCTCGAAGCTGGTATCCGTGGGATCAGTCATGTGATTGTGGATGAAATCCACGAGAGGGACTTGAATGTAAGTCCAATGTTAGCATTCCAAATGTGACCCTGGACCACAAAACCAATCATAATTAGCAAGTGTACATTTGTAGCAATAACCAACAATACATTGTATGGGTCAAAATTATTGATTTTTCTGTTATGCCAGATATAAGATATTAAGTAAAGATCATGTTCCATGAAGATATTTTGTACATTTTTTTTTAACATAAATATATCACAACTTAATTTTTTGATTAGTAATTTGCATTGCTAAGAACTTCATTTAGACAGCGTTAAAGGCGATTTTCTCAACTTTTTTTTTTTTTTTTTTTTTTTTTTTTTTGCACCCTCAGATTCCAGATTTTCAAATAGTTGCATTTGTCAAATATTGTCCTATCCTAACAAAGAAATAAATGGAAAGCTTATTTTTTCAGCTTTCAGATGATGTATTATTTTCAATTTCCAAAAATTGACCCTTATGGCTGGTTTTGTTGTCCAGGGTCACATATGAGCTTTAAATGGGTTTTGAGAGGTACAATGTCTCTAACCTAATTCACAAGGATGTTTTTCTCTCCAGACTGATTTCCTGTTGGTGGTATTGAGAGATGTGGTCCAGGCTTACCCTGATGTGCGCATCATCCTCATGTCTGCTACCATTGACACCACCATGTTTAGAGAATACTTTTTTAACTGTCCTGTCATCGAGGTGCATGGACGTGCACATCCTGTGCAAGGTGAGAAGCATGTTTTCCCAATGCACTGTATTGTAATGTTATTTTAATTATTTAATATTAACATCTATGTTGAGTTCATTTCAATAACCT
Source organism: Cirrhinus molitorella (assembly GCA_033026305.1). Lineage (NCBI taxonomy): Eukaryota > Metazoa > Chordata > Actinopteri > Cypriniformes > Cyprinidae > Cirrhinus > Cirrhinus molitorella. The sequence continues at coordinate 15,882,018 of CM065124.1, read as the reverse complement.
GACAAATTATTATTTGTATGTTTTGATATCTCCAGAGTATTTCCTAGAAGACTGCATTCAGATGACTCAGTTCGTACCACCACCAATGGACCGGAAGAAGAAAGATAAGGATGAAGAAGGTGGAGAGGAAGATGTATGTGTTTTGTTTTTGTTTTTAATTGGGTGCAAAAAACAAATACAATCTGAGAAAAAGTACTATGGAACCCCATTTCCACCAAAAAAAAAAAAAAAATTCATGCTCAAAAATGATTGAAATGATGACGTATTTAAGTCATTATAATGAGATAAGTCAAAATTATGACTTAAAAAGTCGAAATTCACTTTATAAACACACTGGTCACAGGATAGTGGTCTAATGATAAACGGGCCATTCTAAAACAAATTAATTTGGCTTAAAACAGTTTAGAGGACCAGGTTTAGTACAAAATTATTATTAATAAAGAATACCAGACATGCTGAATATACTTCAGCGGACTGAGTTGCACGGTAAGGGTTTACTTGGGGTAGTGGGAGACCGTGATACAAAAAACATATCTAATATTCAGATTATTAAAAATTATTAAAAGGCAAGCGGATGAACCCAGAATATAAATCCCGCTGAATATGAAAGCACTGAATTTAAGTGCTTTTCTCCCATAGAATAAACACTTAATGTGAGACTTTGCGTGTGTTGCGTTCATATTCTGGCAACATATTCTTGCCAGTATATATTAATAGACTGTATACCAGATTTGGCCTGTTTCATTGCATTGATATTCTGGGGTATATCCTGCTTGTGTGGTATTCTTTATTAATAAGGTGTGTACTAAACTTGGTCCTCCAAACTGTTTTAAGCTAAATGAATTCATTTTGGAATGTTCCGTTTATCGGTAGACCACTATCCTGTGACAATGTGTATATAAAGTCATTAACTCTACTTTGACTTGTAAAGTCATAATTTTGACTTTTTAAAGTCATAATTTTAATTTTTCTCGTAATTAAGTTATAATTTCGACTTTATATCTCATAATTTAGATTTTTTTTATCTCGTAATTATGATTTAAGAATAAGAAAGTTGTTTCTAATTGTAAATATTACTTTATTATTTTACTTAATCTTGACTGTAGCCTTTGTGAGCCTAAACGATTAGTTTACTCCTGAATTAAAATTTTAGGATAATTTACGCACTCCCATGTCATCCAAGATGTTCATGTCTTTCTTTCTTTAGTTGCATAGAAATTAGGGTTTTTCATTCCAGTGTTTTTCTCTGTATAGGGGACTTCAATGGGGATCAATGGGTTGAAGGTTCAAACTGAGCTTTCAGTGCAGCTTCAAATGGGTTCTACACGATCCCAGCTGAAAAATAAGGATCTTCTCTAGCGAAACCATTGATCATTTTCTAAAAAAAAATAAACATTTCTATCATTTTTAACCACAAGTCATCTAGCTCTGCGATGCGCATCTATGACTTCTCACATTACATAATCAAGTTGGAAATGTAATGCGTGGTTACTTGTTTGTCTGTGTACTCTGGTTTCTCCCCCAACTTCAGAATAATCAGACATTGTTGTTTTACCTTTTTTTTTATAAAGGTCGCTTGACTTTCTTTGCACGTTCACTTTGTAAACACTTGGTCAATACTTCTGCCTATATCACGCATGACCTTTCCAACATGATTATATAATGTGTAAAATCAAGCTAGAAGCTAGTGTTTTTTTTTTTTTTTTTAAAGAAAATGACAGATCATTTTGCTAAATAAGACCCTTATTAATCAGCTGGGTTTGTGTAGACCCCTTTGAAGCTGCATTGAAACTGCAATTTGGACCTTTAACCCACTGGGTCCCCATTTAAGTGCACTATATGGAGAACAGTTCTGAAATGTTTTCCTCAAAAAACATAATTTACTTTTAACTGAAGAAAGATGAACATGAATATCTTGGATGACATAGGGATGTGTAAATCATCAGGAGTTTATAATTCTGGATTGAACTAATCCTTTAAAAGAGACTAGTTTTCAAAATCAAAAAAAATATCTTGCCAGCCCAAAATTTAACTAAACTAAAATTACTCCACAACACTGATCAGATAATAGTTTACTTAAATTAAATGTACTTAAATTGACCCTGGAAATGCTTGACTTTTGTATTTCTGTGTTCTACAGATGAACTGTAATGTCATCTGTGGAAATGAGTATTCTCCTGAAACCAAGCGTGCCATGTCTCAGTTGAATGAGAAGGAAACTCCTTTCGAGCTGATTGAGGCTTTGCTGAAGTACATTGAAACCCTGCAAGTACCAGGAGCTGTGCTAGTCTTCCTGCCAGGCTGGAACCTCATCTACTCCATGCAGAAACACCTGGAGATGAACCCTCACTTCGGTCTGTAACGATATCTTGCTCACACTCAAGCAACATCTTTTCGTGAGATATTTTGACTTGTAGCCCCAGATCTCTTAATACAACTCATAGTGATTCGTCCAATGTTGTGTCCCTAAAAGGTGGTCATCAATACCGAATCCTGCCCCTTCACTCTCAGATCCCCAGGGAAGAACAGAGACGAGTGTTTGAGCCTGTTCCTGATGGTGTGACTAAGGTCTGGAGATGTTTTACTGTGCAGTTTATGGACTGATGTATTAAAATTTGTTTTAAACTAATTTTGTGACCACACCACAGGTTATTTTGTCCACCAACATTGCTGAGACCAGCATTACCATCAATGATGTGGTCTTTGTCCTCGACTCCTGCAAGTAAGCACCACCTTTGATTAAAAAGATGATTCACCCAAAAAAAAAAACATTTATTTACCCTCATGTCATTCTTTTGTTTTGTGAAACACAAAATAAGATATCATGAAATGTCTCTATTTTTGTCCATACAATGGAAGTCAATGGTAACCAAAGTTTAGAACGACATGAGGATGACTTTCTTTTTTTTTCTTCTCTTTGATGTACATTTCTCTTCTCTATATGCTCTTTTGTGTCCACAAATGGTTTAAAATATCAAATATGTGTCATTTAGGCAGAAAGTGAAGTTGTTCACTTCTCACAACAACATGACAAACTACGCCACAGTGTGGGCCTCCAAGACCAACCTTGAGCAGAGGAAGGGACGAGCTGGCAGAGTCAGACCAGGCTTCTGCTTTCACCTGTGCAGCAGAGCTCGTTTTGAAAAGTATGTCATTCTTCAGTTGTACCAAAACCTCGAACAAAATCACACATTATCTGAAATGTTGACGATTCCTATGATTGTAATGCAGACTGGAGACCCATATGACTCCCGAAATCTTCCGTACACCACTGCATGAGGTGGCCCTCAGCATTAAGCTACTGAGACTGGGTGCCATCGGGAATTTCTTGTCCAAAGCCATAGAGCCGCCTCCACTGGATGCTGTTATTGAAGCTGAACATACACTGAGAGGTACAGCTTCTGTGTTACATGTAGTAATACTATTGATTAATAAAATTAAGTGATCAAAATCAAACAAGTCTGTGTTACTCTCCAGAGCTGGATGCTCTAGACTGTAATGATGAGCTGACTCCACTGGGACGCATTCTAGCCAAACTGCCCATCGAACCACGTCTGGGAAAGATGATGATCATGGGATGCATCTTCAAGTAAGTTTATTCATCCAACCTTGGATATTTATGAAATGTGACCCTGGACCACAAAACCAGTCTTAAGTAGAAAGGGTATATTTGTAGCAATAGCCAAAAATACACTGTATGGGTCAAAATTATCAATATTTTTTATGCCAAAAATCATTTGGATATTAAGTAAACATTACATTTTGTGAATATATTTTGTAAATTTTCTACCGTAAATATATCAACTTAATTTTTGATTAGTAATATGCGTTGCTAAGAACTTAATTTGGACAACTTTAAAGACGATTTTCTTGAAATTTCATTTTTTTGTTTTTTTGCACCCTTAGATTCCTGATTTTCAAATAGTTGTATCTCAGCCAAATATTGCCCTATCCTAACAAATATCAATGGAAAGCTTATTTCTTATATAATTCATTTTTATAATTCCTTTTTTTATGAATTTATAATTCAGCTTTCAGATGATGCATAAATCTCAGTTTCAGAAAATTGGTTTTGTGGTCCAGGATCACAAATGAGTGAATCTCACAAAGCAGTTCAGAACGTACAAGTCACTTTTAACCCCAAAATGAACAGTAAAGTAAGAAAAACACTATTAATTTTACACTACTGTTCAAAAGTTTGGGGTTGGGTAAGATTATTATTATTATTATTATTATTATTATTATTATTATTATTATTATTATTATTATTTTTAAGACTTCTGTTAAATATTACCCCTTTTTAAGAGAGTTCTCATGCTCAAGGCTGCGTTTACTGTAACCAAAAATACAGAAAAAAAGAGTAATATTGTAAAATATTACAATTTAAAATGTTTTTCTATTTTAATTTATTTGAAAATGTAAATTATTCATTTAGAAATCATTCTAATATGCTGATTTATTACATTTATTATTACATTTATTGTTTTTTTTTTCTGGATTCTTGGAATAAAAAGTTTAAAAGAACAGCATTTATTTAAAATGTAAATATTTTCTAACAATGTCTTTGCTATCAAATTTTTACTAATTTAACACATTCTTGCTGAATAAAACTGACCGCAAACTTTTAAATGGTAGTTTATATGATTATTAATACTATTTTAAATAAATGCTTTTTTTAACATTGATAATAAATCATATTAAAATGATTTCTGAAGGATCATGTGACACTGAAGACTGAAGTAATGATGCTGAAAATTAAGCTTTGCATCACAGGAATAAATTACATTTTAAAATGTATTCACATAGAGTTATTTTACATTGAGTTATTTTTTCTGCATTTTTGATTAAATAAATGCAGCCTTAATGAGCATGAGAATCTTCTCAAAAAAAATTTCTAATCCCAGACTTTTGAATGCCAGTGTAGCTTTTGTGTTTTAATGCATTTGTATGGAATTTTATATCTGTGACAGCAAGGCTGATTTTTGGACAGCTGTTACTGTAAGCTTTGTCACATAACCCATTTTTCCCCTCAAATTAAATGTTGTTTACTTATACTTGTGTATGTGTTTGTGTTTAGTGTTGGAGATGCCGTGTGCACCATCTCAGCAGCAACCTGTTTCCCTGAGCCCTTTATCAACGAGGGCAAACGCCTCGGCTTTGTTCATAGGAACTTTGCAGGTTCACGTTTCTCAGATCACGTGGCTTTACTCTCTGTCTTCCAAGCCTGGGATGAAGTCCGGTAGGTCCAGATGCCATTGTACAAAATTTAGAGACATTTGTATTGCTTTTTTTTTGTTGTTGTTGTTGTTTCCATTTTGATTTCTTGAAGTATTCGCAATATAAATGAGTTTCTAATTTTCCAGGATGGGAGGTGAGGATGCAGAGATCCGGTTTTGTGAGCACAAGAGGCTGAACATGCCCACTTTGAGGATGACCTGGGAGGCCAAAGTCCAGCTGAAAGACATTCTTGTCAACGTCGGCTTTCCTGAAGGTAAACCCGTGCTTCTCAATGCACTTCCTTTGCTTATTTCAGTCCTCAGATGTTATTCAGAAAGATTCTAAAGTGGATCTTTTCCCATTATTGTAGAGTGCCTCCTGAATCAGGTGTTTAACACTGTGGGGCCAGACAATAACTTGGATGTGGTGATTTCTCTGCTGACGTTTGGCTCTTACCCCAACGTGTGTTACCACAAAGAGAAAAGGAAGATCCTGACCACAGAGGGGCGAAATGCTCTCATTCACAAATCCTCCGTCAACTGTCCTTTCAGCAACCACGATTTGGTGTATCCATCTCCCTTTTTTGTCTTTGGGGAAAAGGTTGGTTTGAAATTGTAGCTTTAAACTTTTTATTTTTTTTATTTTTTTTATTTTTTTTTTTTTTAGACTAATTCAGCTTCACAGGAACAAGTTACATTTAAAAAAATATGAAAAAACTAGGGATGTAACAATATCAAAATCTCACAATACAGTAATATTGTGATACGAAGCCCACGATACAATATTTATTGCTATAGTTCAAAATTAGGGCTTCCAACCCATGTTCTTAACTAAGAAAAAGTTAATTGACTTGTACCTAAACTTTGAAGTTGACTCAACCCTCTTTTTATTTGTGATATACCATCAGTCTGAATTACATTCACACTGGTGTTTTAGTAAGCTGAAAAAATAATAACAACAACAACAATGACAGTAAGAGCCATATATTGTAAAACAATTGCACTGTGAAATAAATGAAAATGAATACTTCATGTGTGTATATTTTTGCTTTACACTGTAGTAGGGAAATTACAATACTACTTTCCTAATTTCTGCACTTAAAAGAGATATTTTGAATTTGGACTGCATTTAAACCGCTAGCTGTCCGCAATTTAAATTGCACTTTTAAGCCTTTATTAAGCTTTTAAGCATGTTTTGAAGGAAAACTCCAGCTTCAGTGAAAACAGGCTTACAAAAACACGTCTCACTACAAATCTAGTGAAATGCTGTAATCATCTGCCGCAAATATAAAGCAACTGGTGGCTGTTGGGTTCCTAAATGCTCGCTAAACTTACATCACATGTAATAAACGAGTTCACTGCATTCACTGTGAACTGAGCCGTTCTAAATCGCAAAAAACACCGGATCACGAGCTGGACGCTTCACTTTGAAACACGCAGAGAAAACAGACTTGATGAAAGGATTAAGCCATATTGTGCTTTTGGATTTAGTTAATTTGACAGATACTGTGCCAAAGCATATATATATATTTTATATATATATATATATATATATATATATATAATATAATTTATTTATTTTTTTTTTTTTGTCAGCTTTTAGAAGTGCCCAAATATAATTTTTGTCTTTTGTAATTACAGATCCGAACTCGAGCCATTTCTGCCAAAGGAATGACTCTTGTCAGTCCTCTTCAGCTTATTCTGTTCGGCTCAAAGAAGATCACCTCCAATGGAGAAGTCGTTGAGCTTGATGACTGGTACGTGTTGAACAATAAACAATAAAAAATAAGTGTTGAGTCAGGAATCTTTTGTTAGCAAGCCAAGTATTTTCAAGGAAGTCAACAGGTGTTCCAGTAGTGATCAAGAATGTTTTTTCCATTTGTAGGATCAAATTGAAGATTCCCCATGATGTAGCCGGTGGTGTGGCATCCCTGCGGGCAGCGATGGAAGCCCTGGTGGTGGAGGTCACCAAAGACCCAGAATACATCAGAAATTTAGATCCCACCAATGAGCGCTTGCTGAATGTCATTCGGCTTGTGTCTAGACCCTCATCAGCAGGCATCAACCTTATGGCCTCTAACCCACGGTGAGATCGCTGAACCTATCCACCTTATTTTTCAGTGCGGAAGTAAGCCATTTTCTGGTCATGTGTGAGACTTCTGGTTCATAAGCCACCATAGGGAAATAACGAGACCAATAATGAAGTGCAGTAAATTGTAAAACTATTTGCACTACAAACCATTGTGTTCATAATTAAGATATTACAGTAAAATATGGTAAGACACACCAATTTGCAAAATCAACAGGCAAAAAAGCGGATGACACTGGAAGCCAGACCAATTAAAATTACAAATGGCTGCGTGCACTCTTACAGGAAAAATAAGGTGGATACATTTAATTGGCTTCTTTAGGATGAAAGAGTTTTTATGACTGAACATCTCTAATCTTTGTTTTTTACAGCTTTGGAGATGGTCCACGTCCACCCAAGATGGCCCGTACTGATTTCGGAGGGGGTGGAGAGTTCAGGGGCCGTGGAGGAGGAGGATACAGAGGCGGCGGAGGTGGTGGATCCTGGTCTGGTGGAGGATATAGAGGAGGTGGAGGATATCAGGGTGGTGGAGGCGGCTTCAGAGGGTCTGGAGGGTTTCGTGGCAGTGGGGGTGGATTCAGGGGGTCTGATAGAGGTGGCTTCAGAGGGTCTGGATTTAGGGGGTCTGGTGGATACAGAGGATCTAATGGGGGTGGAGGATACAGAGGGGGTGGAGGAGGAGGAGGAGGATTTGGAGGGAGGGGATTCAGAGGTGGCTGGGGGGGAAATAGGGGTGGTTTTCAAAGCTGAACATCTGAACAAGGATATCTTTGGAAAGGTGTACAATTATGTTGGAGTTTTGTTGTTGCTTTTTGTTAATGTTCAGTCTTTTCTTGTTTTTTGTGAAAAAGCATGGAAGAATTGAAACAGTGACTGGCGTAGTGTCAGCTAATAACAGTTATTAAAAATAACTATTTGTGACCAATGTTTATCCTTTTTAAATAAATAGCAAATACATGTGTTGTATTCTAATAAAATCCTTTTTTTTAATCATTTTGAATCATTTCTTTAGAATATTTAAATGCTTGATTTTTCTCATGCCCTCTTAAGAAATGAGTTCACTGACTGAAGATATGAAGTCACTGATGGGAATCAAAAAATCAGTTTCCAGATGTGTGGTTGTGCAGCAATGTGTAACTAAAGCCAAGGTTTTTTTTTTCCTATTCAGATTGAGCAACATTTTGTGCTCTAAACTCCAAAGCAACTCATAGTTTCAAAATATGCATTCTGAGAAATTGTGTGAAATATAACAATAAAATGTAATTTTTTTTTTTCCCAGTTTCCCAGTAGTCTTTCCAGAGACCACAAAATACAAAGTGACATTTGTGCAGCTGGAAAATTGTGTATATAAAACTATGTACACGCAAGAGTTTTGGAATACTGAGAACTGAAGTGTGTTGACATGACATGTCTTTTGAAAAATATAAATCAATTTTATCTTTATGTACATTCCATTTCGGAACATGTGCGATACACTGATATAGTGATACATGAGTTACCGTATTATTTTGGCTAACGAATGTATCCTTGAATAACAAAAAATCCATTGCTCAACTAAACATTTTCATAAATGTTAAAACAATAAGTGCTGTGAAACCACCAAGTAATATGTACAATTAAATATGTGACCCTGGACCACAAAACCAGTCATAAGTAGCACAGGTATATTTGTAGCCAACAATACATTGATTGTATGGGTGAAAATTATATATATTTTTTTCCTTTTATGCCAAAGATCATGTTCTATGAAAATATCAAACCTTAATTTCTGATTGGTAATATACATTGCTAAGACCTTCATTTGGACAACTTAAAAAGCAATTTTATCTACATTTCGATTTTCTTTTGCACCCTTAGATTCCAGATTTTCAAATAGTTGTATCTCAGCCAAATATTGGCTATCATAACAAACCATACATCAATGAAAAGCTTATTTATTATATATAAATCTAATTTCCAAAAAAAAAAAAAAAATTACCCTAATGGTTTTGTGGTCTAGGGTCACATATTAGCAGTGTTTAATCCTTTAGATCTGCCGTATGTAACTGAAGTGTTTGGTGCATAAATAAAATGTTATTTAGAATATATATTAGATATATATTACTTGGATAAACCATTCATATAATTAATTTACATAATTACCTCATATTTAACGCTTATGCGGTTTCTTTAGTTTACGTTTGCCAATGATTACCGATAGAGGGCGCTTTAAACCCGCAGCATAGTATGTTAATTGGTTATGTTGGAGAGTATGGATGTTACATTAATGATTTAAAAAGTATTTATTTGTTTCTTTTGTTTGTTAATTAAACCCTAACTGATTATCCGAAACTGCAAATATAATCTAAAATTCTGTACACAATTTATGACTCCTTGACTTGTTAGCATACTTTATCATATTACTCAAATTTAGTTTCTTCAAAAAAGCTAATCTGGCACCACAGCAAAATTCCAGAGGATGCCTGAAATATTTCTGAGGAGAATATAGTTGTAGCCTGTGGGTAAGATGATAGTACATACCTCTTGTATCCTCAGAGAACAATTGCTGATGAATGTGTTCAAAGTATGAAGGTAGTAGTGAGACAATGCACATCCTGGGCATGCCTGAGCTTGATGCTGCAGTATGGGGGGCAGGAATGGGTATCTGACAAAGTGTTGACAGTCATTTCTCATTTTAACATAGGGATAAATCTAGCCTGGATGTTGTAAAACTAGGCGATTGATGGATAGACAAAAGTCTAGTACAGAGCTGATTGCAAGGTCAGAGGTTTTATAGTACTGCTAGATGTCGAGATTCTTACCTCAAAAATGTATAAGCATAGCTATGTCATATTTATGAGGGAAATTTAAGCACATTTGTTTCCAACAGAGCTAATTCTATCCTATTTAGAAAGATATTAAGCAAATTAATCTCCATAGCTGTTAACTGATTGATTGGCTCGTTAAACGCCTAAGTTTTGTTCTTTGATCACGATTTGATTTAATCGTAATGCCGTTATCAAAAGGAATGTGTCTGAAGACTGGATCTGAGGATCATTCTGCTGTCTGCCAATCTGAGACACTCACTGGGCTCACGTACAGTATTAGATACAGTATCTGCTATAGTTCTTATCAACAGCACACATACCTTTTAGATAATTCAGTACACCAGCTCTCACTTTCCAATCAATCCATTGAGCAAACTTTATTTGTGACCCTGGACAACAAAACCAGTCATAAGAGTCAATTTGTTGCAGCTGAGATGTATACATCACCTAAAAGCTGAATAAATAGTTTTCCACTGATGTATGGTTTGTTAGGATAGAACAATATTTAGCCGAGATGCAACAATTTGAAAATCTGTAATCTGAGGGTTCAAAAAAATCAAAATAGTGATAAAATCGCATTTAAAGTTGTCCAAATGAAGTTCTTAGCAATGCATATTACTAACCAAAAATTAAGTTTTTATATATTTACGGTAAAAAAATTACAAAATATTTTCACTGAACATGATCTTTACTTGATATCCTAATGATTTTAGGCATAAAAGAAAAATAAAAAATTCTGACCCAAGACCTGTTTTGTGGTTCAGGGTCACATTTGTGAATATCCATAATAATAAAAGCCAAAATAACCAGTCCTATCAGTTATTTTTGTTACAGTTTCTTAATTTCATTTGTTAATTTATTTGTATTACTATTACTAATTGTTACTGATTTATTTTATTTTAATATAATATTTTTGCAAAGCCTTTGAATTTGCTTATAGTGGGTTGGATCTATGCTTATTTTTATTTGGCATAAAGTTGATTTTTAGGTGATATGTAACATGATTTTAGAATTTGAAATTGCCGGGTCATATCTGTGCTTATTTTTAATTACTAGGTAGTTGTTGCTGCTTAGTTCTCTGAAGCCTTTGAATATGCTAGCTGCATAAAAAATTAAAAGTTGATGTTGAAGCAAGATATAACACACAACCCAAAATACGCATAGCTTAACCTTACCTGCGAATATGACCATTTTTGCTTTTGTTTTAGTCTGACGGATTCACCTCAGCAACAATGCTGGTGAAATATTAATGAACAGCCCACAAAACGTAACACTCAGCTATTTAAAGTTTTCGGATACACCCTTGCCTGGTAGACTGAGTAACGTTAGGTATATATAACCTTGCTCTTTGACCCCACTGCTCACAGCAAGCAACAGCTATCTTCCCCTAGTTATACATAGCACGGAGGATTCATCCAGAAAGTATGTCTCTTTGAAAATACCACAAGGTAGAAATCACTGAAAAGAGTTTAAATGAATAAAACTTTAAGTACGCCTACTTAACTGTCTTAACAGCTTATTTGAAGGAGATGATGACGCATCAAGTCTTGGTTTAACAAACATTTTTGTTTATCTATTTACGGATAGTTAGTGGTCATTTTATCGCTCCGTTGAGAATCTGTGAGGTATGAAATTCAGTCCCCGCCCACTCCTAGAGTTGACTAAGAAGCTGACCAATTGGAAAAGCGCAGAGCCACGCCCACATCAATTTCACCACGCCCACTCACGCCTCCCTGTCCATTTGGACTTGCCTTGTTTAGAGGGTCGGCGGTCCATCAAAGCATCCTTCAGGCGGAAGTAGATGTAGGGATTTTTTTTTGGGAAGTACTTTGACTTGCGCACTAGCTGCCAGGGTGTAGTCGGATATAGTTCCTTTTCTCCAAAAGTTTTCTTTTCCATGGCGGTGGTTACAAAGCACCAATAAAGTGAAGGTTTGCAAGAGAGAAGTCGCGAGGAGTTTCAGCCACAGCTATCGCTTTTGGAGGTGAAGCGATTACCACCATTTTCCGCATGAGTTTATTTATAAAACCACAAACTCGGTAGCTGGCGAGTTACCGCAAACTTTTTTAAAGACTGCGAGGATTTAAGGGATCGAGACAGTGACGGTAGCTACTTGAGGTCGCGCTAAATACAAGGACACAATGTCGCTTTTTAGCTGTTTGTTATTATGGACTTTGTGGGCAGCGTGCAGTCATGGAGCTATGGATGAATGTATAGACGAGACCAATCGGCCTCAGCGCTGCATGCCTGAGTTTGTTAACGCCGCTTTCAACGTAACCGTAGTGGCCACCAACACTTGCGGCTTGCCGCCTGAAGAATACTGTGTACAGACCGGGGTAACGGGAGTCACTAAATCATGCCACATTTGCGATGCCGGAGACCCCAGAAACCACCACGGTGCTGTTTATCTCACCGATTACAACAACCAAGCGGATACCACCTGGTGGCAAAGTCAGACTATGTTAGCGGGCATCCAGTACCCGAACTCCATCAACCTGACCCTTCACCTGGGTAAGCAGCTTTCTCTTGTATTCTCGTCAAATTGCGAGTTTTTGAGTCACAAAAAATGTTGTTTGTCTTCTTGCACTGTAAAGAAAAGTTGTTCAGGAGTTATGACAAGTCGGTTTACCATGTGTTCGTTGCATATAACTTATTACTGTGTGTTGCTATAGGGACAAGTAACTATTTCGTTATTGCTGGTAACAAATTGCATTTTCTAAAGTGAAAGATCTGATTCAGATATTAACTACTCACTTCTGACAAGAATGTGTTCCAATAGCTATTTGCATGAATTCCACAGATACTAGTTAATATGCATACTCGTTACTTACTGTGTCAACTTTTTGAGCAGTAAGATTTTTAATGTTTTCATACTATTGACTAGTCAGAATGGCTACTTTAGTTTATAACTACTTTCTAGTGAGATTAATAACACAATATTGACTAATAAATTAGCGCTAATTTCTAATAAACATAACAAATGGGATAGATATACTAGCACCTAAAAAGTAACTAAAATACACTACCAGTCAAAAGATTTTTTTTTAAGAAGTCTCTTCTGCTCCCCAAGCCTGCATTTATTTGATCCAAAGTACAGCAAAAAAGTAAATAGTTTAACTATTTAAAATAATGGTTTTCTATTTTAATGTATTTTAAAATGTTATTTATTCTTGTGATTTCAAAGCTGCAGTTACTCCATCCATGTGATCCTTCAGACATCATTTTAATATTCTGATTTGCTGCTCAAAATACATTTATTGTCATCATTATTATTTTTATTATGTTAAAAACAATAGATTTTTTGGAAAACAGTTATTCTAAAATAGTAAAAATATTACACAGTATTACGGCTTTTGCTGCATTTTGTACCAAATAAATACAGGCTAGGTGAGCAGAAGAGTCTTCTTTAAAAAAAACATTAAACAATAAAATTCTTACTGTTCAAAATCTTTTGACTGGTAGTGTATTTCTTAGTTATTTTTTAGTTGCTAGTATCTATTCCATTTGTTAGGTTTATTAGAAATACTAATTTATTAGTCAACATTGTGTTATTAGTCTTACTAGAAAGAAGTAATAAACTATTAAGTAGCCATACTGACTAGTCAATAGTATGAAAAGTAAAAAAAGAAAGGTGATCCCTACATGAACAATACTTCTGCAGCATTTAATAAATGTTAACTTTAAACTGTGCTAATACATTTTTAAATCAAGTTGTATCTGTTAACTAACATTAATAAATGCTGTAAAAAATACATTGCTCATTATTGGTTTATTTAATGCATTATACATTCTAATGTCTCATAAATAAGTAGTAGTACCCAATAAATAAGTACGAGTAAAGCAGAAACTATTGGGCTAGTTACTGGAAACTTACTTCTAAGGTCCACTTTTTCAGTCTGTTCAGATGTGAAACATCTGGCAAATGTAGTTCTTCATTATACTAGTAATGGTGATCACTCAAGTCCTCTTGGTGAAAAGCATTGTGAGTGCTATTTCATAGCTTTAGGCAATAATGAATCTGCATGTTTCTAATCACCATAGTTGAACTTTTTGTTATATTGTATTGTTGTCATGTACTGGATGTCATTTAGCATTAAGCATAATCTCTCAAATAAGGCTCAAGCTTTACTGTTTTGCCATTTGGGGCCGTCATGGAGAAACCTTTTTTAAGAACATCATACAAGATACAAACTCTAGGTTCAGAATCACTGTTTTTGACAATAATATATACCGTCTGTTAGATTTTGGCATGGAATAACCTCTCTAAAAGGCAGTGAAGTTGCACACATTACGCAAATCATTGAATTTCTTCCAGCATAAGCAGAACGATTGGGTTGCTGGAGGAGGTTCTTCTGCCTGTGGGAAAAGAGCAGTAACGTAACCAATTAGTAGAGTCCCAGCAAGCCATGACCTCTGTAGCTCCTCGTTTCCAAGTATATCAAGCTATATAAGTAGGCATAAACCCAAATGTAAGTAATAAGCATGTCTAATGAGCTGTAATCAGGCTGTCAATAAGACATTTGCATTTAGATAATGGAAGAGGAAGTGATTTGGCTTTTAATGTTCCTATCATACACTTGGCTAATTAGCAGCCATCTGTTAGCACATGGTCTACAACAGGCCATTTCAGTCTGACGCCTTTTCTTCCAATTCACTTCGGTTCTTCTTGTTTGTTTAGGCATTTTGCATTTGAATTGTGTCATTAAAAGCAGTGTGAAACTGACAGATGTACAATATTTGATGTATTTTGTCTTGATTATGCACCCTCAAGTAATAAAACTGACGAATTTGTCGAGGCATGGTTTTATTTTTTTATTTGTTTGATAAATGTGACTTTGGACCACAAAACCAGTCTTAAGTAGCATGGGTATATTTGTAGCAATAGCCAAAAATACATTGTATGGGTCAAAAAATTTTGATTAACCTTTTATGCCAAAAATCATTAGGATATTAAGTAAAGATCATGTTCCATGAATATATTATGTACATTTTCTACCATAAATATATCAAAAAATCATTTTTGATTAGTAATATGCTTCATTTGGACAACTTTAAAGACTATTTTCTCAATATTTAGATTTTTTTTTTTTTGCAGACTCAGATTCATGATTTTCAAATAGTTGTGTCTTGGCCAAATATTGACCTATCCTAAACCATACATCAATGGAAAGCTTATTTATTAATTTCAAAGAACCTTTATGACTGGTTTTGTGGTCCAAGCTCACAAATGTGCTTCTATCAAAAAACTAAATATTCATAAATAAATAAGTTAAGAATAAAGTTTTGATGGGGTTGACATGCATCTCTTTTTAAACATCTTCCTGAGAACGGAAGACAAAATCTCTAAGAAGATTCACGGTTGTTGATGTACTTGTTTGTGTTGTTCATCCGTGATTTTTTTTTGTTTGTTTTGTTTTCAAAGCGCCTCCGTAGGTGGGAACCCACAAGTAGTCTGGGTCCCAGCCATAAGCTTTTATTTTATGTGCTCTGCCTTTGATGGCTTTCATGTTTATTCTGCCTTCGTTGGGATGGTCGAGGCGGAAGCAGGCATGTCTTAACTTGACACTGCCGAGTCCTGGGAGAGAACGTGGAGATTTGGCCTGGCCTAGCAGAGTCAGGGGGCGAGGAGAGAGTTGTGGAGGGTAGATTTACATGTATGTCCCACACTCGTTCTTTATTAACCGGTTCTGGCTGGCCTGTCACGATTCAAGAATGTGATGAGACTGAGAACTGTGAATCATCATCCAGACACTGGCTAATAAAGACTTGCAGACATATGCATCTGAACTTGTACAGGCAAATAGATATAATGTGGTGGTTAAAAGAATGGTCAGGTTAATGGAAAATTGTTGATGCTGTCTGTTTAAAATTGGTCTACTTGTCAGACACTGCCTGGAGGGATTGCAGACATAAATTTAGCTATACTCTGTCATACAGAGCTTGAAGTGCCAATTTGTGTTTCTGTAGATTGGACTTGCTGTTTTTCCAGCATTGTCATAGGCTGTTGTACTTGGGGCCTAAAACTAATAGAGTAGGGAGCTGGAGGATCTTGTAAGTCTTACATTACAGCAAGGATTCCCACAGTTTTTAGTCAACGAACCCTGATGTAATAAATGCTTTATATGTGACCCTGGACCACAAAACCAGTCATAAGGGTCCATTTTTTTTAATTGAGATTTATACATCAACTGAAATTTAAATAAATAAGCTTTCCATTGATGTATGGTTTGTTAGGATGGGATGATATTTGTCTGAAGTACAACTAATTGAAAATCTGAAATCTGAGGGTTAAAAAAAAAAATCTAAATATTGAGAAAATATCCTTTAAAATAGTCCAAATGAAGTTCTTAGCAAAGCATTACTAATCAAAATTTGAGTTTTGATATATTTATGGTAGGAAATTAACAAAATATCTTCATGGAACATTCTTTGAGTGAGTCAAAAGATACAATTATGAATGCTTTCACCAAACCTTGAAAATATCGAAATATCTTGATTTTCCAGGAAAAAATACAAGAGACTCTTCTCTGGGAATGTGTCGGACATCCCCAATCAGTTTAAATACAATCGACTGCAAGTTTGCATTCATATCTGCCATTAAATCATTAAATCAATAACCACTGGAGAGAACTTTTTTTTAAATAATCCTGTAAACCACATCTTCAACTTTTCATCAACTTATATTTCCCCTGTATTTCTCTCACAAACCTCCAGTTTGGCAAACCACCTTGCCTTTAATCATTCCTTGTTTATTTCCAAAATGACTAAGTTTTGTGAGGGAGTCAATTTGTGACCTCAGTATTGGCTCTGAGTGATTTACTTACAGAGCGAGTCTGATTCAAACAGCTAACTCACAAGTTTTTTGTATACTATTTAGACATGTAAGTACACTGCTGTTTCAAAAGTATTTTTTTTTTAAAATAAGTTTCTTATGCTTATCAAAGCGGCATTTATTTGATCAAAAATCCAGAAAAAAATGTAATATTGTGAAATATTATTTCAGTGTAAAATAACTGTTTTCAATGTGAATATATTTTAAAATGTGATTTATTCATATGATGCAAAGCTGAATATTCAGCATCATTACTCCAGTCTTCAGTGTCACATGATCCTTCAGAAATCATACTAATATGCTGATTTATTATCAATGTTGAAAACAGTTGTGGTGCTTAATATTTTTTGGGAACCTGTGATGCTTTTTTCAGGATTCTTTAATGAATAAAAAGTTGAAAAGAACAGCATTTTTTAAAAATATAAATCTTTTATAACAATAACACAGGATGTGTTAAAGTGATAAGTGATGTCAAAGAAATCTTGTTAAAAAAGATTTCTATTTTGATTTGAATAATGTTGTTCTTTTTAACTTTTTATTCATCAAAGACTCTTGAAAAAAGTATCACAGGTTCCAAAAAATATTAAGCAGCACAACATTGATAATAAAAGTAATAAATCAGCATATCGTCGCTGTCGGGCGGAATCCTCGTATCTCCAAAACCGTCATTTTTCAGGAAATGAAAAAAACTGCATATTTTTTGAGTTATTCAATATTTTATCGTTAAAGTTGGTATTATACCATATATTGCTATCATACACTGTTGTGTACCAACATTAAGACAACATTTCCCCAAAATCATGTTTTATCGGAGATACGAGGTTTTATGACTTGGGAGCAGGGAGATTACGCCGTCATTGATAAGAATGGTACAGACACAGACTTCGCTGCTGCCAGCAGTGTTCATCAAAGTCTGCGGTCGCATTGAGCCTTTTGACAAGAGAAAAGGCTTCAATAGTTAACCAAAGCTAACGACTGTGGTTACATACATCTTCCTAAACTCTATTTTAAAGGTTTAAGAGCTATGATGCAATACAAAAAAACCGAGTCCGTCTTTTTTCCCCTTAATTCTTCCAGAACAGCTTATACTACTGTTTCAGCTATTAACATAGTTACGTTTTGTATGTAATGCCAAAGTGGTTATATTTCGTTTCGTTTTCTTATTAAGTTAATTTAGAAAAACTTTTGGAGCCTTTTTTTGTTCGTTAAATATCAGTTTGTTTGTTTGTTTGTTTTTTTACGAACAGCGGCCAGCGGAAGACTTTTGCCTTTTAAATCATTACGACTTGCATAAAATAAAATCTATAGATCTAAAACAGTTAAAGTAGCTATAGAACAATTTTAGTTTAAACATTAAACCTAGATAAATGTGCGCTATTATGTGAATATTGTTTTTGAAGAGGAGAAGCTGAAATCGCTTTGCAGGACATGAGGAGTCAGCGCGATCACATTTTTCAGCGAATAGGCTACATGCCTCACAAACATGACAAATAAATAAATAAATAAATAGAAAGCTTTAAATTATTACTTAACGAAATAAAACAAATCAGAAAAAAACGCTTTCATTATGTAATCCGGAAAGATGCTTTCCTTCAAAAGTTGCGTCCAAGGAAGAGATTGCGAGTCAGGGTCTTTGCGACATTATCTCAGAATACACTAGTTTATTAATGGAACATTCAAATATCTCCTTACTGTTTCCACCGACACATTCAATGCTAATTATTTTTGCCGGTGCTTTGTGACAAGAAGATGGAAGGGGACATATGCCCCGACGCTCCAGCGGAGTGAAGAAAAGGTGGAGATACGAGCTCTTCTCAGACAGTTGAAGTGTTCAAATGAGTTAAGAGATTTGCTCTCAAGCTATTTTCAACACTTTAGATTGGTTAATAATTTGTAAAAATTACAGATCCACGTGGGCACTGACCAATGGCATCGATTTGTGAAAAAATATGAAATTTACAAAATTTGGAGATACGAGGTTTCCGCCCGACAGCGACGATATTGCAATGATCTTTGAAGAATCATGTGACACTTAAGACTGAAAATGAAGCTTTGCATCACAGGAATTTCTTTTTTAAATATATTAAAAGAGAAAACCATTATTTTAAACTGTAATAATATTTCACAATATTAACTCTTTTTGTCTGTATTTTTGATCAAGTAAATGCAGCCTTGACAAGCATAAGTGAATTCTTCTTAAAAAAAAAAACATAAAAAATCATACTGATCCCAAACTTTTGGACAGCATAGCAAATATGTAGAATTATAGCAAATTATAGTAAAATGTTTTTGGTGTATATTTTTTGCAGCATTGATAGATGAACAAAGTTAAAAAATAAGCTCTTAATTCTAAGTCTGTTACTTCCAACTTCTTGAATTGGCGAAGTGCATTTCAGATAAAGTTTTTCTCCAAAACACCCTAGGGAGCATTTGTGGAGGGTGAGAATTTTCCTCATCTGATAAAATGCAGCAGCGAGTGATTCATTAACTTGAGCTTGTGAATGGCCCTTATCGTGCCCTATTTCCTTCCTGACTGATAGAAAGAAGAAATCCACAGAGCTCACTGCAAACTGTCAATCCATGCCTTGCATATTACTTTGCATCATATTGTTTTCGATGCCTGTGTCATCTTCAATTCCATACTTAAATGCTAAACTTATTAAAAATGAAAGAGCTCACTTTTCTCCTGTTTTGAGTTTGTAACACCACTGAAATCATATGCTGTCCTTGTGCGTTTATCAGGAGCTCTCCTTTTTTCACTTCTGTTTTCAGGGAAAAGAGCTAGTCGAACATCTGCCTCCTAATTGATTAAATCTGGATAAAAATCTAGTGTAAGATTTGTACAGAGCATTTATATGTCAGGAAGAAGGTTGTTTTACTTGGAGCTAATGGGCATTTACAGTATGTTAAGAGGGTTGACCCTGGTTTACTTGACAAGAGCCAAATTCCTGGAAGAAGGAGTTGCTCTGCATTCTTGTTTTTCTCCTCTTTTTGTCTCTTTCCTGTCTCATCCTCTCTCTCTCTCTCTTGATTTCTCATAAGAGAGAAGATGAGTAGCCACAGTGTGGGAAACTGAACAGCCGAATGTTTCCTGGGCTCTGGGGTCCTCGTCTCTCATCCCTCAGAGGCGCTTTTTTTTTCCCCCACAAGCTCCATCAAAGAACTTGTCATTTCTGAAGAGGGACCAGATGGTCCAAATTATACCAATCTGAGTCTAGGGGGTTGGAAAGAAGAGCTTGCTATCTGGTTCGAACCTATTGTTATTCTCTGGAAGGTATGATCTCAGTGTGGGAAACTTGTGTTTGTGAAACCTGTGCAGTCGAGCTGTTCACATATCTGCACTTCAGTTATCATCACGTCCATTGCTGCTTTTTTCCTCTGAGGCAAAAATTGGCAGTTGATATTGAATTTGTAATTGCATCACTATAGTAAATGTAATCCAAGCTAATTTGTTGCCACTGCCACCACTCTTAGAAAGCACAGTTTGGTGGCACTAATTGACTAGCCAGGGGCAAGATTTGAGCTTCGGACCACCCAGGGTGGACAAAGTGCAGAATCTCCCTCATTTCCTGGTGATAAAGCTATTGTGAGCCACTAGTCCTTTCCAGATTGTGCAAACGTGTAATGAAAGAGCCCACACTGGGTCTGTGGTGCCAGCGATCGGAGCCGTCAGATGGGGAACTGTGGTTATGGTGTCATTTAAGCGAGTGTTGTCCTATGGGTCTGTTTGACTGTGAAATAGTAGAATGAGCCCTCGGGGGCCACTGTTTGCTGCTCTTGCCATCATTGATTAGTGCTCGTAACAAATGACTGGACCTTGTTAAAAGTTAAGCTCTGGAGATTTAACGCTAGTTTGGCATAAATAAGCTGTGCTGCTTTTTTTCTTTCCGTGTTAAGTGCTTGAGAAATATTTAGGGGTTGTTCCTAATTCTGCTTGTATTTTTTGATCAGTTTTCCAGAGAATAAATAATTTCCCCAATGATTAAGGAAGATCCTTCAAAATATTTGAGAACATATTTCTGAATTCTGTAAATTAGAGATATTGGGAGGAAACACGTCACATTGCAAGAGAATTTGAAGATCAGGGTAAATTTAACTTATTTTGTCTTCTGGGAAACATGTAAGTATCTTCTGTAGCTTCTGAAAGGCAGTACTAAATAATAAATATAAATTTAAACAAAATAAGAAAGATGTACACTTATTCTGTTCATAAGTTTTCACGCCCTGCTCTTAATGAGCTGTTTTTCCTTCTGAAGCATCAGTGTGCGTTTGAACCTTCTGTAATAGTTGCATTTGAGCCCCTCAGTTGTCCTCCTTGTGAAAAGTTGGATCTCAAAATCATACAGTCATTATTGGAAAGGGTTCAAATACATAGAAGAAAACAAAAACAAAGAATCTGTGGGACCTGAAGAACTTTTCTGAAGAACAGTGGGCAGTTTAACTGTTCAGGACTAAAGGGACTCATGAACAACTTTCACTAAACAAAAATAAAAAATAATAATTCAGGTAACCAGACTGTGTTAAGAATCAAGTATATGTAAACTTTTGAACAGGGTCATTTTTTAAAAATTCAACTCTTTTCTCTTGTGGACTATATGTACATGCCACTTATGTGAAATATCTTATTCAGATCAGTACTAAATAAAAACTAACATGCATTTTGTATGATCCCTCTTATTTTGGTAAAATAATTAATATTTTACAGATTGCAAGGTGTATGTAAACTTTTGACCTCAACTGTATTACATTTAAAAGCTTTCAAAAAGTAACTTTAAGTGAACGCTAGAGGATGTTAAAAGTATTGTAAATGTAAAAGCAGTGGACGTGAACATGAACAGCTATTCAACAGTACCAATGTCAGCCGATAAGCAAAATGGTGCCTTTTATGGCACACGACCTGTCTATAAAAAATTTGAATGCTACTTTTGTTTGTGAGTTGAACGACTTAGTAATTACTTGTATTGTTACTTTGATGTGTGCGTTCAAGAAGGAATGGAAAGTTTTCCGCAGTTGGCCTCTCTGAACTTAGTTCTCACCTTTATACGCACACACTGGGTGTACATTATTCGGCCTTGGTCTTTCAATACCTTAGGGCTTAGTGCACTCACTGCTCTTAGCTCCACCTGCAAGCAGCGTTCATCTTTGGATTTGGCTCTTCTCAAGTGTCTTTGATTGGGCATGTAGGGCAGGCAAGGTACGAATTGGACACCCTATTAAAGGCTTCACTGGTGACAACATGTAGTAATCTCTCATTTTATGACGGCATATGTTTACAGAACACTTTGCTTCATTTCTGCCAGCGCTATATTGTCACAATCAATCATGCAAGGCAGTTCCTCATTGTTTTGCTCGTTCATTTAATCAGGAGTCTAGACTTGTAATGGAAATGTAGTTCATGCTGGGAATGTGACGGTGTAAACTTGTGCTAATGCATGAGTGGACTCCTGTCATTCACAAAATTTGTATTAGAAGCAGAAAAATACTCCCAAATGTGCAGCTAATGGCCATTAAGTCTTTTTTAACTTCAAATACATTTACTGACACCTCAACTTAAAATGGGCTTTTTAAAAACATATCCGATGTCAGGCCCTTCGCTCTGTTATTTTCCAACAAAGCGTTCTTCCGAAGCTTCAAAGCCCCTCGTCCAAGTATTGAAGTGTGACTCCGATCTCTCGGCTTCCTTGCAGATTGTCAGTTGCCAAATACAGCTGTTTTCACACATAAACAGAGCTTCACAAGCCAGATGGGAATGGGAGTGTTGTCCCAACACAATGGGGAAAAACACAGTGTATTTATTATTCTTCATTAGTTCTTCCAGCACATCATGCTCACTCAGAGCGGGTGGTTAAAAGAGCTAAGGGCTGGCAGTGTATGCTACACAGCTGGTTCATACTTTATGAAAATACCCTCCCTCAGGCATCGGTGATAGCACATGCTTTTACAGTGCAGCGTGATTTGAAAGTTGAGTAAAATATGAGGTTTACAGTCGGAGAATGGAAGACCTCACTTCCTGGGTTTAGAGACAAACCTGTATCAGTGCAGGCTACAATAATGTATCATAAAAAGTTGATTTGTTACCAGTTTTTGAGTGTTGACAAACATAACAATGTGATCTTATAACATAGCTGATTACTCCAGATTAGGGCTGTCACGATTCCTCAATTCAAGTCTCGATTTTAAAAACGAGAATCCATGAAATGCATTATTAGGCTGTTTTCCATGGCTGCGTGGTATATTAAAACCATTTAAAAACCATCTTAAAGCATAATGCTATGCTATCACAAAAGCCAAGATTCAGTAAAATAAATATATGCGATGCTGTTCTACACAAACTGTTATCATTTACATGTGTGAAGCGTCTCAAACTCCATCTCTGCATATTGCTGTGAGTTTGGGTTTGTTGGGTTCACCTGCTGTGGAATGCAACGTGCGCCATTTCATTAGATTTGTAAGGTAAATTGTTTATAAATCTATGCAAACACAAGAGAATACATCAGCATCTTTCTCAATATGCTAACTGTTAATTGCAATTTTAAAAATAAAAGTTTAAACCCTCGCTCTGTTTACACGTTTCGATGTCCACATATTCAGGAAATGACTTGCTGTAGCATTTCTGTCAGAAAGAAATTGAACTAATCCTTTAAACTTTAATATTTAGCACTTTCAGAACAAAAATGTACAGATAATGTACTCACCCCCTTGTCATCCAAGATGTTCATGTCTTTCTATTTTCAGTTATAAAGAAATTGTTTTTTGAGGGAAACATTTCAGGATTTCTTTCCATACAGTAGACTTCTATTGTGCCCCCAAGTTTGAACTTCCAAAATGCAGCTTCAAAGGGCTCTAAAAAATACCTGGCCGAGGAAGAAGGGTCTTATCTAGTGAAGCCATTGGCCATTTTCAAAACAAATTGACAATTTAACCTCAAATGTTCATCTTGTCTAGTCTGTGTGATCCAGGTCAATACAGTTAGGGTTTGTCGAAAATTCCCATCTCGTTTTCTTCCACAACTTTTTTACATCGCTGCAGAAATACCAACCCAGTGTTTACAAAGTGAACATACAAAGAAGAACAAACGCCCTGTACAAAAAAGGTAAAACAGCGTTGTAGGACAATTTTAAAGACGAAAACTAAATGGGAGTTTTTCGACATACCCTAACTGTATTGACCCAGATCACACAGACTATGCATCGAAGAGACGAGACAAGATGAGCATTTGAAGTTAAAAAGTATATAAATTGTTTTGAAAATAACTGATTGTTTTCTCTAGATAAGACCCTCTTTCATCAGATTGGATTGTTTGAAGCTGGATTTAAATTGCATTTTAAAAGTTCAAACTTGGGGGCACCACAGAAGTCCATTATATGGAGAGAAATCCTGAAATATTTTCCTCAAAAAACAATTTCTTTACGACTGAAGAAAGAAAGACATGAACATCTTGGATGACAAGGGAGTGAGTACATTATCGGTACAGTTTTGTTTAGTTAATATTAAACAAGAATTAGATTGCACCTTAAAGTGTAAAAACAACCGTCAGGCCGTTGGCACCTCTGCAGTCATTTGTTATAATGCGTGTTATAATATGTACATTAGCTCTATTGTTCATAAACATTATGTATTTTACAGTTTTGTTTAATAAAACCATATTATTACTTTCTGTACTTTATTTGAACTACTTACTATTGCCTCATTACTATTATTTTGAAGACATTTTCGAGCAGTGTTGCCAAGTCTGCGGTTTTCCCGTAGAATTAGGCTACTTTAACACTGTTCCCTGAGTTTTTTTTTCTTAGGTTTTTTTATGTCCACGGTTGAAGCAACCCCAAAAACGTGATATTTACATGACAGACCTAAATATGACTGAATTCTTTCAGTTGTAATCAATGTGAGATTGTGCATAAATGTAGATATGATTTTTTTAGCCGTTTCTTTTTTCTTTTCTTTTTTTTAAATGAAATCAGCTGACACCTGTAATCTGCAGCATTGCCTAATGTATATTTTTGGCTTGGGCATGTTGATACAGTAGTCTACATTTTGCATGCTTTCAGAAGTACGTAATTAATGCAGAGTTAATTCCTAAGCCATTTAGGGCTTCAATATATGCATTCATGAGAGCTGATGTTGAAATGGGCTCAAGGTTCACTATAATACTGTATTAATATGGTAGGAAATGAGTGTGTTTTTAAGTGACACACTCTCCATTATTAAATCTGGCTTTCATTAGCATGTTGTTTTGGGAAATATCTTGTTCTTGAAACAACACCCTAATGCTTCTTTTCCTCTTGTGGCTGGGCAAATAGTTGTTTTAGTCTGTCGTACCTTTGGTCCTATGGTTTCCTGTGTTATGTTTTTCTGACATGCCTGGAAAATAAACTCAGCCCTTTTTGACAGAATATTAAACATGATCTTCTAACAGCTTATTCCATGGGAGAAAAGAATCTCATTTGGCAAACCATGACAGGGTTTATTGTTTGACTCTTGAACTATTTGACTTTTTGGTTCAGCTCTGTTCTGTCAGAAATGGTTTTCATTTATTTTCTTTCCAGTTTTATGTGGCTTACCTCCCTTTTCTCCTTTTTTTTTCATGACCCCACAGTTCCTTGCATGAGTCAGGTTTCAGATTTTAGACAGTTCCTTCACACATTCCTTTTAGATTATTTGTCATGCCAACCTTGCATAAAACTCATTTATCAAACGATCTTTTTGTTTAGCAGCACTTATCTGTCAAAGTAAAAGTTTTATGCATCCAGAAATAGGTTATGACAGAAAACAAGTCACGTTATGGAGTCAGACAGATGGAGTCTTGGCGTCTCTCCTGTGTAAGAAAAGGCCTCTGATTATAACCCATGAATCAATAATATGTCACATCACTTTCTACTTAATTTAGCTTTTATTACACAGCCCTCTTAAGAGCTGTGTAATTACTAAAGGTGACCTTGTCTTTTAAAATGCATCTTATTTTTAAAGGATTTCTGACCTTGTTTTTTAAAGCAGGTCTTGTGACATACACACTGTTGACCAAAGGTCAGTTGGTTTCCGGCACCCAGAAAAAAACGCTAAGCCACGATTGTAATCGGAGTCTCAGCAGTCACTTCCTTTTGTCTCCCCTGTCCAAACACGATCTCCTCCTCAGGAATAACAAAGCAAATTCTGCACTTTGTTGTGACATTCCTCCAGCCTTTGTGTTGGATAATTGGCCAGAATGCTGGTTTGCAGAGCTGACGTGGTAATCACACTTTACTCTGATAGTCCATATTGGCCAAGTCTTTTGTATAGAACTGTAAACCATCTCTGCTTCAGTTTATTTATTTTTTTAACCCTAAACTAGTGTTGCACGGTATACCGGTACTAGAAAGGTATCGCGATACCCTGCTTTTAAAATCGATACGGTTCCTGATTTTATTAGTACCGGTACTAAGACTGACAGCTGTAGTTTCGATGGTTCGACGATAGGGGGCAGTGTGTGGACTGCGTGCTGATTCTACGGCACTTTGAGTGTGTGGTGATCGGTGAAGAAGAGACATGGCAGCAAATACAGGTGCGCTTGTAGATCGCCCACAGCTTGTTGAAAAAGTAGACGCTCGAAGCGAAATATGGCATTATTTCGCTTACATCGCTGACAGTCAGGGCAAGCCCACAGACATCACAAAGCCCGTCTGTAAAAAATGTTTTAACCCAACGCAAGCAAAGGGAGCCAACACGTCCAACCTGGCAAAGCATCTTGCCGACAGACAAAGCTCAGCAGCTGCAACGATTTTATTTTTGTTAAAATGTCACAATTTTTGGACAAAATATATTTTATAATTTATTTATTTTTATTTAAGTTAAAATAGTTCTACATTGTTTCAGTTGAAAGCAAATACTGGGTGCTTACTTCTAAATAAAAACAAAGTTAAATTATTCAGTTTTTTTTTCCTGTTGTTCTTTTCCCCCCAGAGTATCGTTTCAGTATTGGTATCGTGATATTTCATTTTGGTATCGTATCGAAGTCAAAATTTTGGTATCGTGCAACACTACCCTAAACTTAACTTTCCAATAGAAAATTAATATCACTTGCAGCTGTTGCTATGCGATATATACTTGATTTCATTTTCTGGGTATTTCAGGGTAAATAAAGTAAATACATTTTTTTTTTTTTTTTTTTTTGGTAGATCATATATTATTTTATATTATTTTATTATATATATATATATATATACTACCAGTCAAATGATTTTGGACACTAAGATTTTTAATGTTTTTATATATATTGTCTTCTGCTCACCAAGCTTGTTTATTTGATCCAAAGTACAGCAAAAACAGTAAAATTTTGAAATATTTGTACTATTTAAAATAACTGTTTTCTATTTGAATATATTTTAAAATGTAATTTATTCCAGTGATTTCAAAGCTGATTTTTTAGCATCATTACTCCAGTCACATGATCCTTCAGAAATCATTCTAATATTTTCTTATTATTCTTATCTAATATTTTCTTGTTATATCTTATTATGATGTTGAAAACAGCCAAGTAGATTTTTTTTTTCTTTCAGGTTTCTTTGATAAGTGGAAAGCTCAGAAGAACAGCATTAATCTGAAACCGAAATCTTTTGTAACATTATAAATGTCTTTATCATCACTTTTGACCAATTTAAAGCATCATTGCTGAATAAAATTATTAATTTCTGTAATTTCTTCCCCTGAGTCTAGCCTTTTGAATGGTATAGTGTATAACGCTACAAAAGCTTTTTATTTCAGATAAATGCTGACCTTTGGATCTTTCTATTCATCAAAGACACCTGAAAAAAAATTACTCAACTGTTTTACATATTGATGATAATAATAATAATGATAATGATGATAATAATAATAATAATAATAATAATAAATGTTTCTTAATCTGCGAATCAGCATATTAGAATGATTTCTGAAGACTGCTGTAATAATGCTGAAAATTTAGCTTCGATCACAGGAATAAATTACATTTTAAAATATATTCAAATATAACACAGTTATTTTAAATATGAAAAATATTTCACAATATTACTGATTTTGCTGTACTTAGGATTAAATAAATGCAGGCTTGGTGAGCAGAAGAGACTTCTTAAAAAAAAAAAAAAAAAAAAAATCTTCCTGTTCAAAAACTGTTAACTGGTAGTGTATTTTACTTTATCTTCTATTGTCACTTTTTTTTATTTGGTTTGATAATTCTTTGGACTATTTCTTTAAACTTGGTTTTGTTTTGATACAGTTCATATTGCCAGGTACATATCTGCACGTTTGTTTACATACATAAGATTTAAAGCTGATTTATGTGTATTATGCGCAAACACACATCGAGTCCAATTCCTCTTTGTCTGTCTGGTAATGTTTGTTGTGTATAATAAAAAGAGAATCTCAAAAGCTGATTTACTTCATAGTCTTCCTTTGTCTAAGACTTCCTGAATATCAAAGATTATTTGATCTTATGCGACCACTAAACTTTCTCGCTTTTGTACGTAGTTTCTTCCACAATCATAAAAGCGCACAGACTTGTCCACAGCAAATTTGAGAGCAGCGCGGATGAAGCGAACGCCACCAAGGAGCTTATTAAAGTAAAAAGGTATAGGTGCTTAAGGAATGTCTTGAATGGCTGCTCTCTCCTTAAGCCTCTTGAATGAAGCACCGTCCCACCGGAGAAGCTTCAGCCTTGTGTGCGTGTGAGTGGATGTCAGGGTCCTATCTTTAGATCTGAGGCATGGGCCAGTGCTCCCCCTCTATCTCTAGCCCACCCTCTTCAAGTTCTACTTCACAAAACCCCTTTGTCTTCTTTTCTTTACATGGGGGAAGGGTTATCCAGTAACTGGATTAGTCTTTTTGTTTGGTTATTCCTACTTGTCTGTTCATACACCCCCCACCTTTCAGTCTGCTTGTTTTTTCCCTCCATCCCTTCCTGGCTTTCTTTTTCAAACTGAATTTTCTTAATTAGAACTTACTCTCAACTTCATTGCCCTGTCTTAGAGAAGTCTTCATCTGGATGAGATGTTAAACACCAAATTTACACTCTAAAAGCTTAACCACGACCTGTGTTTGTAGTCCATTCATCACTGTTTACTTTGAAGTTGAAACTTAACATTCCTGCCGGTGGGAGTAAATTGAAGGGCTGGGAGCGACTTGAAGAGGGGGGGGGCAGGTGGCAAAGTGCTCCGTTTCAGCAAATTAGAGCACCGTTTCTTCAGCATCAATGGATGTCACCAGGGCGTTGTGTCCGTCTTTCGCTGTTGTCCCCGAGGGAGGGGCAGTGCGAGAAGCTTGAAAGTTTTTCAGTGGGATTATAAACCAATACCTGCCTAGCGCTAAATATGACTGGCTGGTGACTTCAGTTTTACTCAGTTTTCATAGAAAGGTAATTGTATATAATGAACAATCAAATATGATAAAAATGGTTTACCTTCATTGATGTAATTGACAAGCAACTCAAATCAAAGAGCAAAACCATCTTCCAAAGTAAGCATCACAGGATTTTTTTATTTAATTGAAAGTGAAATATTTCTCTTATTATGCCAACGAAATCCAAATATGAGAAAATATGAGAAATCTGATTTTTCTGAACCTTTTTGTGAGGGGCACCATGGCCTCCATTGTTTGTCAAAGTATATTCATATTTATCATTTATAATAAACGAAAATATATCGTCGCTGTCGGGCGGAATCCTCGTATCTCCAAAACCGTCATTTTTCAGGAAATGAAAAAAACTGCATATTTTTTGAGTTATTAAATATTTTATCGTTAAAGTTGGTATTATACCATATATTGCTATCATACACTGTTGTGTACCAACATTAAGACAACATTTCCCCAAAATCATGTTTTATCGGAGATACGAGGTTTTATGACTTGGGAGCAGGGAGATACGAGATTACGCCGTCATTGATAAGAATGGTACAGACACAGACTTCGCTGCTGCCAGCAGTGTTCATCAAAGTCTGCGGTCGCGTTGAGCCTTTTGACAAGAGAAAAGGCTTCAATAGTTAACCAAAGCTAACGACTGTGGTTACATACATTTTCCTAAACTCTATTTTAAAGGTTAGAGCTATGAGTGATGCAATACCAAAATAAAACGATAAGCTGTCTAATAGGCGGAAATTAATCTGCAGGCAAACAAAGTCTGCGGTCGCATTGAGCCTTTTGACAAGAGAAAAGGCTTCAATAGTTAACCAAAGCTAACGACTGTGGTTACATACATCTTCCTAAACTCTGTTTTAAAAGTTTAAGAGCTAAGATGCAATACACAAAAACTGAGTCCGTCTTTTTCCCCCTTAATTCTTCCAGAACAGCTTATACTACTGTTTCAGCTATTAACATAGTTACGTTTTGTATGTAATGCCAAAGTGGTTATATTTCGTTTCGTTTTCTTATTAAGTTAATTTAGAAAAACTTCTGGAGCATTTTTTTGTTCGTTAAATATCAGTTTGTTTGTTTGTTTTTTTACGAACAGCGGCCAGCGGAAGACTTTTGCCTTTTAAATCATTACGACTTGCATAAAATAAAATCTATAGATCTAAAACAGTTAAGGTAGCTATAGAACAATGTTAGTTTAAACATTAAACCTAGGTAAATGTGCGCTATTATGTGAATATTGTTTTTGAAGAGGAGAAGCTGAAATCGCTTTGCAGAACATGAGGAGTCAGCGCGATCACATTTTCAGCGAATAGGCTACATGCCTCACAAACATGACAAATAAATAAATAAATAAATAAATAGAAAGCCTTAAATTATTACTTAACGAAATAAAACAAATCAGAAAACAACGCTTTCATTATGTAATCCGGAAAGATGCTTTCCTTCAAAAGTTGCGTCCAAAGAAGAGATTGCGAGTCAGGGTCTTTGCGACATTATCTCAGAATACACTAGTTTATTAGGCCTAATGGATCATTCAAATATCTCCTTACTGTTTCCACCGACACATTCAATGCTAATTATTTTTGCCGGTGCTTTGTGACAAGAAGATGGAAGGGGACATATGCCCCGACGCTCCAGCGGAGTGAAGAAAAGGTGGAGATACGAGCTCTTCTCAGACAGTTGAAGTGTTCAAATGAGTTAAGAGATTTGCTCTAAAGCTATTTTCAACACTTTAGATTGGTTAATAATTTGTAAAAATTACAGATCCACGTGGGCACTGACCAATAGCATCGATTTGTGAAAAAATATGAAATTTACAAAATTTGGACATACAAGGTTTCCGCCCGACAGCGACGATATTAAAATTGTATGCATAAAATTTGTGTACAGTTCTGTTTTTTTTGTAGATTAAAAAATGGGATCAGTAAGATTTTTAATGTTTTTTTAAGAAGTTTATGCTAATCAAGGCTGCATTTATTTTATCAAAAATACAGAAAAAATGTAATATTGTGAAATATAATTGCAGTATGAAGTATGGTTTTTCTATTTTAAAATACATTAAAATTTATTCCTGTGATCAAAGCTAAATTTTCAGCATCATTACTTCAGTCTTTAGCGTCATATTATCATTCAGAAATCATTTTTAATATGCTGATTTATTATCAGTGTTGGAAACAGTTGTGCTGCTTATTTTTATTTTTTTTTATTTTTTGGAACCTGTCATACTTTTTTTTTAGGATTTTTTGAATACAAAGTTGAAACATTTTACAATTAGTGTAACAATTTACACTACCGTTCAAAAGTTTGGGGTCAGTAAATTCTTCTTCCTTTTTTGAAAGAAATGAATAATTTTATTCACAAGGATAAATTGATAATAAGTGATAGCAAAGACTCATTGTTAGAAAAGATTTATAAGATGTTCGTTTTACTTTTTATTTATCAAAGAATCCTGAAAAAAAAGTATTTGGCAGCACAACTGTTGTCAACAGAGATCTCTTTAAAAAACATTACAAGTCTTACCGATCCCAAGCTTTGTGTATGCAAAATACAGTTTCATAGCCATTGAAAAATACTTTTGGCTGGAAATTTACCTAATTCCCAAACTATTGGCAAGTAAGTTCACTTTGGACCCTTGGAACAGAAGGTTTGATTAAGTTTGCCTTCTTTGTAAGGTAATGTTTTATACATGATTTTACAGGTGTTTCTGAACATTCATTAATGCTGTATCTCTTGTGCAACGTTGTAAAATTAACTAGCTATACGTTTCAGTTATGCATTACCTACAGTTAGGGATGTGTCCACTCAGGAATGTCACTGACCGTAATGTGACCCGTGAGATTTCATTTTAGTCGTTCCCTTTGGATCTGATAGAAGTTCTACAAGCTGAAACAAGCCATACTACAGGATGTGGCGCCCTCAGGACACTCTTGACTTGTACCTCTACGCCCATACTCCCTATTTCACTGGCCCGTCATTGACTTCTGACCCCTTTTAATTTCAAAACACCCTCCTTTTTTCCACCAGTGAGATCACAGAGCAGTATTGGCAATTTGCGGTTTGGATTTAATTGCTTTTGCAGAAAAGCCCTAGTTGTTTGTAAGGAAAAAAAAAAGAGGAAATTAATCCAAAGCCAAGTTTTCCATATGCTCCCATAGGTAATTTTGATACTGTTGATATCAGCAATCACTCGTCATGTGGAAATAAAGTTTAGCTCTCTGTAGTCCTGCTTTCTCATAATTATATGGATCGGTTCATGACAGATTTAAGGGCTTTGTACAGCATGCCGCTTTGACCTTACAAAATACTGTTTTGATTAGTTTTTTTTTTTCACATAAAAAGTATTCTCATAACTTTAATAAAATTACGGTTGAAGCACTGATGTCACATGGACTATTTTAACAATGTTCTTACTATCTTTCTGGGCCTTGAGCATAGTAGTTGCGTTGCAGAGTCAGAAAGCTCTCAGATCTAATCAAAAATATGTTCCGAAGATGAACAAAGCTTGTACGGGTTTAAAACGACATGAATTAATTACAATTAATGACAATTTTCATTTTTGGCTGAACTATCTCTTTAATATACACTATATTGCCAAATGTATTGGGACACCCTCATCTAATGAACATGTTTTTAAGCATATAATGATATTCTGGGGAATTGTGTCCTTCTAATTTTATAGCAAAATTTGGACAGGACCTTTTTTATTCTAACATGACAATGCCTCTGTGTATAAGGCAGGGTTCATACAGAAATGTTTGATTCAGTCAGTGTGGAAGAACTTGACTGGTCTGCAGAAAGCCAAGTCCTAATCCCAGCTGAATACCTCTGGTGTGACTTTAAATGCAGACCTTGAGCCAAAAACTCAAACACCAATGACTTGTCCATATGGATACAGTAATTTTAGACACTTTCAAAACCGAAGCAAATAATTTTTAAATACAAGAATTATGCTTCCATATTTGTTGCAACAGTTTTGGAAGTGCCTTTTTCTCTTCTAGGTGGTGTCCTAATACTTCTGTCTATATAGTGTATGTACAAGTCATTTGTATTTGGTGATGAGTTTTTGGCTCAAAGTCTGCATTTAAAGTCACACCAGAGGTGTTTAACATGGATTAGAACTTGGCTTTCTGCAGACCAGTCAAGTTCTTCCACACTGACTGAATCAAACATTTCTCTTTGAACCTTGCCTTATACATGGAGGCATTGTCATGTTAGAATAATGAAGGTCCTGTCCAAACTTTTGCTATAAAATTAGGACACAATTCTCTAGAATATCATTATATGCTTAAAGATTAAGATTAGTATTCATGGAAATTACTAAAATAGTCAAACCTGTTCATTAGAAGGGGGTGTCCCAATACTTTTGGCAATATAGTTAATTTTTTTGAAAACGCAATGTATAAAGCTGAGTTTTCAGCATCATTACTCACATGATGCTTCAGAAATGATTGTAATATGCTGATTTGGTGTACAATAAATATTTCTTTTTCTTATCAGTACTGTACTATTTCTAATAAAGTCAGAAATGGTGCATTTCAGTGACCTGTTTTGGAGTAAGAAAGAGCTGGCCTTTGGTTCCGCTCAGCTTGTTCTCAGATAAGCTGAGACGAGGCACCGGTAGTGTTAAGGATCTTGTAGCTGTCAGATGATAGCGTCAGAGGTTAGTAATTAACATTCAAGGTCTGTTGAAGCTCTTCTCAGTCTCTGTCTGTCAGATGTCTGGCCATGTGATTACACTATTTAGTTTGGAAGGGCATTTTTTTTTCTCTAATTGCCCATTGAAAATATGCAGAGTAAGAACAATATATTACAGTGTTCACTGCCTCCCAGATGTCACCAAATAATATCTGTTTGACTGCATCTTTCTACTGCTGATGATACAGGAAGCCTCTTGCAGAACACAGAGGCAGAGGGATGTCGTTTGCAATTGCAGAGTTGAAAAGAATGCTTGAATGCTTTGAAACAGAAAGTAGAATCAGTTGTGTCACTATCTGCTGGTCTTTTAGGCATTTTGAGTTCTGGATACTTTCCCTCTGCTTTCCTGCAGCCTTGTTTTAGCCATAGCAGCTGTCTTGTAGCCGTCTGTGTTCAGTTAATTTTCAGGGCCAAATTTAGTCCTGGCAGATTGAACTAACCTGACTTACTTCCATTCTTTTTTTGTCCTTAGAGTTTGCTAGTATAGCATGCGCTTGACGTTCTGCCTGGCACCAAAAAGCATTTTCAAGTTTGTGCTCATTAGCATGCCTAGCATACTCTCCTGAGCCTTCACATAGTCAAAGACAGTATGAGGAGGAGGAAATGAGTGAGCACTCATAGAAAAATAATGGGAGCAAAAAAACAGCAAAGAACTTATCGCTTATATGCGCTGTTCTTCAGAAAGATCAATTCTTTGGTTTTCAGCATTTTTGTTTATTTGAAACCTTTCCAATAATGACTGTATGAGATCCATCTTTTCACACTGAGGACAACTGAGGGACTCGTATGCAACTATTACAGAAGGTTCAAACGCTCACTGATGCTACAGAAGGAAAAGCCGGGGGTGAAAACTTTTTGAAATGGGGTAAATTTCACTTATTTTGTCTTCATTTGTATACATCTTCATTCTGTCCAAAAGTTTACACCCCTGGCTCTTATTGCATCGTGTTTCCTTCTGAAGCATCAGTGAGCATTCAAAAATTCTGTCCCTCAGTTGTCCTTTGTGTGAAAAGATGGATCTCAAAACCATAGAGTCATTGTTAGAGAGGGTTCAAATACACAAAAATGCTGAAAAACCAAAGAATTTGTGGGACCAGAAGGATTTTTCTGAGGAACAGCGGGCATTTAACTGTTTAGGACAAACATTGGACTCACTAAACAAATCATTCAGATAACAGTATTACGAATCAAGTGTATGTAAACTTTTGAACAGGGTCATTTTTATAAATTCAACTATTTTCTCTTGTGTCTTTTATGTGAAGTATCTTCATGTCAGTATTAAATAAAAAATAACGTGCATTATGTATGATCTCTCTTATTTTGGTCGAATTTGTTCACATTGGGGTGAATTCTTTGTTAAACTTTTGAATCACCAGCATCTTATATAGTCTTATAAGATGTTGGTATAGAGCGGTATAGTACTGCATACTGTCATATGATTGGTTAAAACCTGAAACCTTCTCTGACTGTTGTTAAACCCATGCTGGTCCAGACTAAACATTTACGATCATCCTCCCAAGAAAGTCTTTGATGAAAATCTTCAAAACCGTTTAGCCAACAACTCCAGCTGTGGTGAGAGAGACAAATGAGTGATTTTGTCTATTAAAGTAGAGAGATAGAGAGATGTCTCCTTCCTCTTATCACTCTCGGAAAGGACCCTCTGAAAAGAACAATTATCCCTTTTGGATCTGCACTGTATCTTTTTTGCTCCTGTGATGGCTGTTATCAGGGGTCCTGCTGATGGCTGGCTCTTTTTTGTGCTGGGTTTTATTAAGGGACAGCTGAGGGTGACAGACAGGAAGTTTGCCGGCTGATTGTTGAACCTTATTGGAAAAGAACACCGTGATGGCGTTTTACGTAGCTTGTCAGCTTTAATATATTTGAGCCTCTTGATATTGATTGTCTGTAATCTTATTGTATTATTACAGTTAGCTTAAAAATGACAATTCTGTCTTTATTTATTGATCTGCATTATTTGTCTTTCATTGTATTGACAAAAAACATTTAAAACAGCATGAAGAATGAGGCGTGAGGAAGTGACTGCGTTTTAATTTTTAGTGAACAATCTACTTTTCCTTGAGTTATTTTAAAGCAATATGAAATCTTTTTTTTTTTTTTTTTTTTTCAAAATTCTTTAATTTATTTTAAAATTCCATTTTTTTTCCCAGTTTTAATTTTTGATGGTTAAATTAAATTTTATTAATCGAAATCATGTCTAATTATTTGAAATCATGAAACGTACAC
This sequence comes from Cirrhinus molitorella, assembly GCA_033026305.1. Lineage (NCBI taxonomy): Eukaryota > Metazoa > Chordata > Actinopteri > Cypriniformes > Cyprinidae > Cirrhinus > Cirrhinus molitorella. The sequence continues at coordinate 15,845,775 of CM065124.1, read as the reverse complement.
AAATTAATAGCAATTTAAAATTACATTGACAAAAATTACATTAAGGCTCTATGAAATACTTTTTTTTTCTTCTCTCTCTCAAATTCAGTTTTATTTTTTACCAAATTCTGTTTTCCATTAGTTTTCTGGATTCCATTTTAATGGTTTGAATACATTTTATTGATCAAACGCATTTCTAAATAATTGATTTAATTTATTATTATTTTCTTTTCTTTCTTTCTTCCTTCCTTCCTTCCTTCCTTCCTTCCTTCCTTCCTTCCGAAAAACTGTTGTGATTTAAATTTTTTGGTAAATAAATCCTGGTAAATATTTTTTCTGGCATTTTTGTTCCTTAAAAATAATGTTTTAAAAATAATTGTATTGGTAGTAAAATTATTATATTAGGTAAAATATTTCTGTCACAATTTATTCAAGTTAAACCAAACTTTTATTTTGATGGGTTTCTGTGAAGACCTTTTGAGTTTCTGTTTGTATATGATGATTTTTAAGTTTTTCTCACAAGAAGCCATGAAATGCTTATGAAGTGCCTCTCGGAGCATTTCTACTGATTTATATTCATGTTCATGTACTCATATTTTGAGGCGACAAAGGCTGAAAAAAATCATGATCGTCACACATAGTTGTGTGTAGTATAAGAAACTGCGCATCTGCGCCATTCATTCCCACAGAGACCCATGTAGAAGATGCAAAACAGGCAGGATTCATATTTAAATAGTATTTTTACGGCTTAATAATCACATACACTAATCAATATCACATTTTGATTTAAGTATACTGACCTACTTTTGGTTTATTCATCTAAAATTTGGCAAATTCTCTGACATTACGCATTAAATTCCATTTTTATGACTGGATTCTGCAATTCCATGTGTGCTTTCCGCATTGCAGAAATCATAGGGCCCCTCAGTAGTACAGTTTTTTTTTTTTTGCCCATCTCATCATCCATAAACTCTAACCTGCTAATAGCACAGTCCCAGCCATAGCTGAACCCAGGGCTGTGGGAATGGGACCGACTGAGTGGTTTAGGCCCAAGAGAGGCTCCTGACCTCCGGAGTCACCGCTGAAGGAAGTTCTCTGGACTGTTTGCGGGGGGGCTTGTACGCGTCTTCCTCTTTGTCTGATTTGTTGCACAGGAAATTATTAAATGCCTCAGGGAGACCTTTCTCCTAATTATAGACACAGTCTGCGTGTTTATGTGTGTGTAAATGTGACAAGATGGAAGGAGATGCATTGCACAGGCATGCAGATTCTTGCAGTGTAATTTTTACCTTGTTTTGTGTAAGGAACCGTTGTCCTCTTATAGATGTAAAGAGAGAGGAAAAAAAGGGTAAGAAGCCATAAATGGATAATTATGGAGAATGCCAAGTGTTTTACACACAGGAGACTGAAACTCTACACTGAAATCCTCATGTTAGTGTCACCCGTGAAGACCTTTACCGCAGCTGCTCTCGATAAGTTTCACTCAGCAGACAAACATTTGACGCTTATGACCTTGAGCTTTAATGTGAGCAGGTAACTGAGTTAGCTATGGTCACGCAAACAGGATGTTTGTCTTTTGCCAAAGGATATTTGTTCATTTTTTTCACTGGGTTGACACATATTTTGCATGTTCAACTAGAGATGGGCATGAGCACCTAAATACTCCATTACAGCAATGATTGAACTTTTTTTTTCCCCCAGAAAAACTAAGTTAATACACCCCGTTTTTAAATTTTGCCATTGGTTGCGTAATTTTTATTTACATTTATTATAATTTAATTTAATTTTAACTTAATTTAATTTAGATTTTAAATGTCATATACTCCTGAATTTTTATAGTCAAGTTCATTTTAGTCATAATTCTTTTAGTTATGAACAGATTTGAAATCTTAATTGCACTTCAACTGGAAATGGTTGTTGTCTCTATAAAATGATGTTTAAAAATGCTAATTATTAAAATGTAGTAGAAATGGCAAATTTCATACAGATTTTTTTTAATCTATAAAAAAAATTATGTAGGTATGTATGTAAATAATACATTATTTATTTATTTATTTATTTATTTATTTATTTATTTATATATATGCAAATGTATTATATATACACACTGTGTGTGTGTGTGTATATATATATATATATATATATATATATATATATATATATGTGTGTGTGTGTGTGTGTGTGTGTGTGTGTGTGTGTGTGTGTGTGTGTGTGTGTATGAAATATATAGTATGTATTTACAGATTAGATGTTAGTGTGATTTCTAAAAAATAATTTTTGAAATTTGTCTAGTCATCATTAACAACTAGAAAAAGAAAAAGTTTTAAGAAAGTCATGTTTTTTCATTGGTCAGAAAGTGTGGGAACCCACAAAATTTAGCATACTAAATGGATTGATATATCAAAAACCGAGTATGCGTGTAGACATATGCCCTTAAAGTCCATTTGTTTATTTGACTAAATGGTGACTAGTGATCTAAATATTTTAAGATTTCAGAGTTGGCTGATTTGATCCCGAAGATGTTGTAACCCTGAGAAGTCGGAAGTTTAAATAAAGGATGTAGTAAATAATATCAGGGATTGTTATTTCTTTGACCCTTCACTTAGACAGTGACCCATCTCTTCTTGAGAAAGCCCTTAAAATATCACGTTCCCCGGCGCAGGAAGGGTTATTTGAGGAGGAGGGCTGAATGAGGAGCTTGGCAGCACTTCAGTAACTGTTTATGCAGCTGTTGCATGTCCTGCATCCATGTTTAAACATGCATCTCTTTAACAGTGTCCGCTTTTTTCCACTCACAATCTCCAATAGGTTCAAACATCCTCCTCCCGTTTCCCAAGTTCAACTCCTCTAGAAAGGTTCGAGATTTTTGTCGGCTTGGAACGAGGCCGTCGCATGCCTCAAAGGCCTGAAGTTAATGAACAGTGAAGAGAGTGTTGAGCCCTGTGGAATAGATTTTGTCAATGTAAAGTTATGAGTGTTACTGAGTTTATCATTAACTCTTCTGTATACATGTGCAGACCTGAAAGAATCAGAAGAGGCGTTTCCTCATTTTGCCCTCATGTCCTTTTCTATTGAAGGATTATTCAAGCTGAATCAAACGCATTTACGGCTTAACTTCTATTGAACCTGGAATATTCTTGTAAATTTGGGATGAAATGCTGTTTGACTGATCCCTAGTATTTGCAAGTGACCTTTTAATTGCATTTTCATGAGTTCACAGACTGACTGTCATACACACTTTTACTATTTTTAACGCTAGACTGAACAAGACCAGACTAGTTAGCACTCACCTTCTCCAGCTGTCTAGAACTCAACAAGCTACCACCATGTGTGGAGTTACAGCGCAAGAAAAGCCCATTGTTATGACTAGTCAACCACAAAGACTTGTCTATGAACGCTGTCTGATGTGGTTCATGGGAGGCTGTGATGTGTGGCTTGTGTCACTGTGCGTCTGGACTGCAGTGTGATTTAAAACGCATCAATGCCTCGGAGCTTTGCCTCAAAGCTTCACCTTGAACCAGTGATGACAGCGTTTGGTTTCATCGAATAATATTTAAAGTAAACCACATCTTTAGGATTTGAGTTTAATGCTCTGAAATGATTTACGGGTAAATTTAATTAAAGCGCTGCTTGTCAGTGAAGTCGATGTTTCCTGAAGATTAGTTTTTCCGATCTGATGAGTGTAGTATAAATGTGACCCTGGACCACAAAACCAGTCGTAAGTAGCACAGGTATGTTTGTAGCAGTAGCCAAAAATGCATTGTATGGGTCAAAAGTATAATTTTTTTTTTCGAGGATATTAAGAAATGTTCCACGAAGATGTTTTGTAAATTTCCTACATTTAATGGATCAAAACTTAATTTTTGATTAGTAATATGCATTGCTAAGAACTTCATTTGGACAACTTTTAAAGGCAATTTTCAGATGATGTATAAATCTTATCTCTTATTTTTGTGTGATGAATATGTTCAGATTTGTCAGTAATTATTTTACTTTATAATTGCATTTAATTTTTGTTGACAAAATAACATTTTATTTGTTGATAAAATTAAATATAACTAACAAACGTAATACTTGGAAATGTATACATTTAGATGTCAATTACATTTTAGTTCAAATTGGTTCAGTTTATTTAAAACCATTGGTAATATCTTTTTCTCATTTCTTTCATATTGTTTTCTTTCATGTTTTAATTAAGAATGTTTATTCACCATAATATCTTTTTGGTCTCATCTTTATCATTGACAAAATCAAAAACACTTAATCAACATTTTTGTTAGAGAACATGTTTTCTCCAACAATAAAAGTTACGTTTACAGTTACATTAAATACCATATTAAATCATATTGATTACTATATTATATACTAATTTTAGTAGCCGATTAGTGTTGTAAACCATACTTCATACTTTATACTTTCCAAATTCTATTTTATATTTCCCAATTTTTTTTCCCAAATTCAGTTTTCTTTTTCCAAATTCCATTTTATTTTATATTTTTCCCAAATTCAGTTTTTTTTTCCAAATTCCATTTTTTTTTCTCTCCCAAATTATTATTTTTTCTGTATTCATCTAATTCATTGAAATCATGAAACTTTTCACAAATACTGTGTTGTGTGTTTGTTTTTCTGATAAATATTCCTTAAATGTAGTAATAACTTTAGTAGTAGTAGTACTGACATTACATTAAGTAATATATTTCTGTCGTGGTTTCTTCAGGTTAAACCAAACTTTTATTTTGACGGGTTGCTTTAAAGACCTTTAATTTCTGTTTGTATGCGAGATGACGATAATTGTTCTCAAAAGAAACTGTAAAATGCTCATGAGGTGACTCAGAGTAGTTCTAGAGATTATGTTTTCATGAATTTGTATATTAAGGCTGCAAAGGCTGAAAACACTGGGAGTGTCACCAGTGTAATATTATTTATTGCAGCTTACTATTTACAAACACTAGTCCATATCGCATTTTGATTCAGGTGTACTGACTTACTTTTGATTTATTCATCCAAAATTTGACAAATTCCATGACATTCCGCTTTACACAGTAAATTATTTTTTTATGACTGGATTTCGTGTTTCCGTCTGCTTCCTCCGCATTGCAGAAATCATAGGGCTCTACTATTTATATCGACTACTGCTTATACACCCTTGTATGTGTTTGTACCTTTTGACTTCTAGGCTGTGTAGTCTTGGTGGGCCTATTGACCCTCTTTTACTGTCTGTTTGCCCTGGTTTCCCACACTGTAACACACATTTGTAGCCCCATGTGATTGTAGGTGGCCTTCGCTGTCAAAGCTCACAATAGCCTGTTTTGTTTTCCCATCCAGTTCTCTTGTTTGGCTGGAATAGTGTGAAGCCAGTTATTCCTAATTGGTGTGGAAATCTCTTAATTGTTTGATTCGATATCCCTTAATAAGTAAAGTCTTGAGTTGTGAAAACATTTGTTGATTTTGTAGTCTGGCTCTTGATTTAACCTTTCATTCTCCAGAAGATGCCCTCCTAAGAGATGTTTGGGTTTGGTTGTCCACAGAGCTACACCATGTCAACGCCGGCCATTAGTGATTCCCACACCAGCGGTCCCATGGTCTGTCTGCTCTGTAATGAGTCAGGGGGCCTCAGGCATTAAACTCAATCAGTACTTCCCATCCTCCTCTCTGTTTTTCATCCTCCCCCCCTTCCTGCCTCCTCCACCCTGCCTGGAGAGCCACCCTAGGGGTCCCCACGCTCCCCTCTGAGCTCCACACTCCCACTGCTCAACACCTTAACGCTGTTGACTTCTCACTAAAGAGCAAGCAAACAGCAGCTTCTCAATAGGTGCTTAAGTTTAGGTGAAGATAGATCATGAATACAAGGTGGCTTAAACAGGTCTTATAAGAATAAATTCACATGGGGTTTAACTCAAGTTCACAAACTTGAGCCATTCAAAAGTTTGAGATTATTAAGATATTTTAATGTTTTTTTTATTATGTCTCTTATGCTCATCAGGGCTGATCAAAAATGCAAAGAAAAACTGTAATATTGTGAAACATTAATGCAGTTTTGTAATATTGGTTTCCTAATTAAACATACTTTGAAATATAATTTATTACTGTGACGCAGCCATTACTGCAGTCTTCAGTGTCACATGGTCCTTCAGAAATAATTTTAATATGCTGATTTATTATTTATATTATTTATATAATGAATAAAAAGTTTAAAAGAACAGCATTTATTCAAAATAGAAATCTTTTCTAATAATATACGTCTTTACTAGGCTATCACTTTTTATCCATTTAACCCATCCTTGCTTAAAAAAAATTAAATTAAAAAAAAATATGTACTGGCCTCAAACTTTTCAATAGTAGTGTATATTGTAACACAACATTTCTATTTTAAATAAACACTGTTGTTTTTAACTTTTCATCCGAGAATCCTGAAAAAAGTATCACAGGTCCCCAAAAAATATTAAGCAGCACAACTGTTTCCAGCACAGCATATTAGAATCATTTTTTTAAGTATCATTTGACACTGTAAAGATTGCGAAAAAATAACCTTTGCCTCACAGGAAAGTATATTAAAATATAGAAAAGAAAATAGAAAAGTTATTTTAAATTGCAATAATATTTCACTAAATTACCATTTCATTTCTGTATTTTTGATCAAATAGATACAGCCTTGATGAGCATACAAAACTTCTTCATAAAACAAAACAAAACAATTTTTACTGATGTTTGTACTGAAGTTTTTTTTTGTAACATTAGACTGTCCAATCTACAGTTTTTAATGCTAATCTGCTGTCTAATCCAGTTTTATTAAATCCTCTGGAATATAAAGCAGTTTAGGTTTCATATGTGTGGCAAAGTTTAAGTTTGTCAACCCAAACCACCTTCTTGTCTCGTCTGACTGTGGTTAGATGCTTTAATCTCTTGTCCAATAAGCAGAAGAGTACTGCTATTTTTTGTTGTTGTTGTTGTTGTTGTTGTTGTTTTCACCTTTGCATCATCAGATCAGATGCTCTGATTCATTTTATAAAAGGCTGTTGGCTTGACTATGTATTCTACCGCATTCCTCAGATTCCTCTATTGTAATGCAATGCATCCCAGCCTCCGTCACTCCACCCACCTGCTGTAAAATCTGTAGTATAAAATGGTCAGTTCCAGTACTGTCTGCTAATTGGTTTCTTCATTCACAGTTTTCTCCACATGAACTGTCGTGGGTAACAAAAAATGAGGTGTCTGTGTTGCAGGTTAAATTGAGCTTGACTGTTGCTAGGAAGCCATGTTTTTACTGTGCAAAGGTCTTTCTGAAATCTTGGAAATTACTTCAAGTCCACTGATTAATTAGAAGATTGAGCAGTCAATGTTAAATAACAAGTGTTTGAGTTTTCAAAACAATATGGTTATTTAATAAGATTAGGCTAGAGGTCCCACTAGAGGTCGTATAATTTGTCAGTTGGGAGTCCTACAGACAGCTGTTTACCTCCAGTGCCAGAAAATAAGACTTGAAAGCCTGCAAAAAAGTGTAGAGAATTGTTTCTTTGCCTTTTTGCTTAATTTATGTGTAGGGCGGAACAATTGATAAGTTGCAAATGATGAAATAAGCATCAGCTTCCTCTGTCAGCCTAGGCAAACCCAGCTGTGCTGCTTATAAAACTCACATCCATTTTGTGATACTGATGTATGTTCATTTTCTCAAAATATTTTATTATAAGACTGTCCAAAAATGTACATTTTAAAAGGTTCTCCATCTTAATTATTATTAATACTTCATTCTTTACACTTCTGTGAAATGAATTTCGAGAAGTGTGTGGACTTTCTGTACAGTTCGTGCTGTCCATGCTGATGGTGTGTGTTGTGGGAGTGTGGACGACGCTAACAGATGTTCGACATATCTCCCAGCAGGCCGATGGGCAGATGGTGAAAAATTATGTACAGGAAAAAAACTGTCATGCCTACACGTTTAAAAAGTCAAAGCCGTCATTGTTCGTCCCACCACGGAAGAATGCAGTGAGGTCATGAGAGGAAGTCTAATTGGACTGTAGCTTTGGGCTGAGGCTTTCCCTCCGGACAGCCCCCCACTCATGTACTCACACTGCACCCCCTAATCCTTCTGCTTCCCTGAGGGTTTCTTTTTTTTTTTCCCCTCTCTCTCTCTCTCTCTCTCTCTCGGGCACCTCAGGCTGTGTTTGAAAGGTTTGGAAGTGCTGAAGGAATGCAGAGAGAGGTCCAAACTTAGTTACCTCACCCTACAGACGTCTTTCTCCTGGAACAGATAGTCATAGTTGAAATAGTTGAGTATTAAAAGTTGAAATTGTCATTATTTTTTTAAAGGTATAGTTCACCAAAAAAGGAAAGTTCTGTCTTGAAGTATTCACCCTCATGACATTTCAAACATGTACAACCTTTGTTCATCTTCAGAACTTAAATTAAGGTATTTTTGATTAAATCCGAGAGCTTTCTGACCCTGCATAGACAGCAACGCAACTGACATGTTCAAGGCCCAGAAAGGTAGCAAGGACATTGTTAAAGTAGTTCATGTGACATCAGTGGTTTCAACCGCAATTTTTATGAAGCTACAAAAATACTTTTTGTGTGCAAAGAAAACAAAAAATAACTTTTTTCTCTTCTCTTCTCAACAATTCTCTTCTCAACAATTCTCTTCCGTGTCAGTCTCTGCTGCACTTTCACAAGAGTACCAGAGTGTTTTCATATCTTTGTAAAATTATGGGTGAACCAATGATGTCACATGGGCTTTTTTTAATGATGTCCTTACCAGCTTTCTGGGCCTTGAACTAGGGTTTGGTATCGAGAACCGGTTCTAAAATGGGACACGTTCCAAATTTCCAAGAACCAGGTATTTCGATAAGACCTGTGCATTTTGATTCTGCTTAACGATTTCAGAGTTCAGATTTTAAAGTCTAAAATCAAACAATTTAAGTGCAGAAAGGGAAATATATCAGTCAATGATTCAATTTCCCATTCATAAAGACAGTTACTTGTGTTATTCCTGAATGAATCAGCCGTTCAAACGAATCAAATAAACTTTATGATTCAGTAATTAAATCAGTGACGTGCCACCACCTACTGGCATATTTAGTTTAATTAAGCATCTTTTCAGTTATTTAAAAAGTGATATTTAAAACATTAATCTCAACATGAATTTTTGAATTTTATTGCACTCATGCCACCTCTGAGCCTCATTAAACATATGAAAATACACCTACAAGCCACTTTTGTGTTCTTCTGTGACACCTCTTTAGTAAAAATTTATTTTGTTAATACTGATTTCATTTGATTGGTAACTTATTCTACGTGTTCTTATTCTGTCGTTTTAATTAGAAATTTTAAAAAGCTTATAAAATATATATTTTTAAAAATTGACAAAAGGTGACATACTTTTTTTTTTTAATGACTATTAAAGGTAAAAATAAAAGTAAATCACTTTGAGTCAAATATCAACTCATAATGGGAAGGCTAATTTTTGATCAGATTTTTTGATTATTGATTAGAAGGTGCTCCTAGTATTTTGACTGTGCTCCTGAATTCAAGGAGTGCAAGTGCTCCAAAAAATAAAAGTACACATAGAGCCCTGTCTAACAATTTAATGTTTAAAATTTATATTAGTATTATGTAGTTGTATTTGCTGTGGTATTTTTTTGGTAAACCCATAGGCAAAAGTTAAAAACACAGACTTAATTTTTTATTGACTCTTTTATGTTATTGGAATCAACTAGGAATCATTAAGAATCGGAATCACTAAAATTTAAATGATACGCAACCCTACCTTCAGAAAGCTCTCGGATTTCATAAAAAAAAATCTTAATTTGTGTTCCAAAGATGAACGAAGTTCTTACAGGTTTGGAACGACATTTGGTGAACTATCCCTTTAAAAGGTTGATATTTTGCAGCAAATCTGTGTTGTTTCTGGGCCAGTCTCACAAAGAGTCTCATTTCTCAGTATTTATCTTTTTACTGTGGTATTTACATGACAACAAAGTGCTTCATTATCCCTTTATTTATTTTTAGTGAGTGAAATGCATATAAACTTCCAGAAAAATGTTATTTGACGTGAATGTTGTGCAATGGTCATGGTCATGAAATGGGTCTCCCTAATGACAGAGGACTGTTGTAAACTGACCAGCGCCTCCCTTCTACTCCGCCAAAAGAGGCAGGCCCAAACATACAGGGTGTAGCTCAAATCCAATTTCAGTTCTCGTGGTGAAAGCCAAATGGTTTTTCCGCACCGTAAATTTCTCTCTACTGAAATGTCCACTGCATGACATTTTGGTATGGCTTATAATCAACGTAGCCACGATTAAAACATTCACACAGCAGTAAACTCACAACCGTAAAGCTTTCCGAGCTGTTTAGATAACACAGCCATTTATTCAGAGTTTTACTTAGTCTTATAAACAGCTTTGTGAATTACTGTCGTCCCCTGCGTCAGCCTGGGGCCTGAGACTCTTATTTGCTTCTGTTGAATGAATGCATCCTTCTTTTGTTTTAACAAAGCTGTAGCTCAATTGTCATAGGTCTTTATCAGCTCAAACATCTTCAGTAGGCCTCAAAGGTAGGCTAAAAAGTGTGAATTCATAGTATTGCCTTTGGCAAAGCGCTCCACCTTTTTTTTTTTTTCTTTCTCCCCTCAATCCTCCCTAACACAGGAATGTCAATCCTGAATGGAATCCCTGATTGCAAAGATCTGGATCTCACCTTTTGAGACTTATGAATGAGCAGAACACTATGAGAGCTACGCATTAGTGTTTTGTTTGTGATTCGTGGTTATTTAGTGTTTGTTTTAAGAGGATTTAATTGGAGCCTTGTGACAGTTGCATACCAACAAGACTGACCATGTTAATGTAATGTGATTTTTCAGAGCCGGGCCTCTTAGCGGCGCCTCCTTTAGAAAAGGAAACTAGTCAACGGCCTCTCCATTTCAAAAGGCTTTTCAGTTTAGTCATTTCCCCCATAAAACTTGGATTTACCTTTGGCACACAAATAAATACGTTTGACACTTTTAAAGGCTAAATCTTTTGCCCTCCGCCTTGCCAAGCAAGCACGCACAAGTCCTTTGAGAACAAGTCCCTCTTCTCCATTAGACCGGCATTCCTAACAAAGATATTGTTTTAGTTTTTGTGTTTTCTTTTACACTCACTCTAATCAAGAGTCTGGCCACCTTGTTTAAGGAGGAACTGCTAAGCAGCCATTGAAAAAAAAACTCAAGGATGATTTGTTATATTTTTCAACCCGTGGTTCCTGACTTTTTTTTTTTTTCTCAGGGCTGATGTGTTCCTGTCTCAAGGCTTCATCTTTTCTCCGGTCACTGTCTCTCCTCACGCTCGGTTTAAAGTGGATTTATGGCAGTCTCTTTAGACAGCTGCTGCTTTTCTTCACTCACTTTTCTGTGTTGGACACATTCTGAAATGTTATGATATATAGCGCCACAAACACAATGCGCACATCTGTCTGTGGAGCTGCTTTAAAATTCAAGCCGTAGGTCTGAAACATAAAGAATGCGATTCAGCTTGGACTTTAGAAGGACAAAATGTGGAATAAAGTTTATTCTTGCTAAGGGGAGAGAATTGCAGTGTTGCAGCAGCTGAAATACTTTAACGCTTTAAGAAGTAAAATTTGAAATGCACAAAAAAAATCAACTGTAGTTGCGTTAAATATTATGGTAAACGTTTAAAGTTTAGATTTAAGAAGAGTTTAATGCTTACCAGGGTTACATTTATTTGATCAACAATAAAAATGTTAATTGTAATTTATTTCTCTCTTGGCAAAGTTGAATTTTCAACAGCTGTTACTCCAGTTTTCAGTGTTAAACGATCCTGTAGAAATCATTCTAATATGCAGATTGGGTGTTCAGGAAATATCAGTGTTCTGAATTATTAATACTGAAAACCGTTTTGCTGCTGAATTCTTTGAATGGATTTTCTTGTAACAATGTTTAGTGATCAATTTGTTGCTTATGAAAGTAGAACTTTCTTAAAAAAAGTCTTACTGAGTACAATAGAATAGTGGGTTAGCAAGGCCTGTGTTTTTATGGTTAACACACAAGCCTCAGCTTGTTTCCTGAGCCCTTCTCTCATCTTTCATAATGACCAGTTAAGCCACACTGAACCGCACAGTGCTGTTTCATGAACTTCCTCACCTCCTTCAGAGGATGTGCCTTAAAATTGAATGCTATACATGTATATCTCCTCCTTTCCCTCTTTTATAATTACAGTAAAGTCTTTTGCACCCAAACCCATGATCTTTTGATGATAGATGCAGGTTATGAGGATGACATTTTTAGTTCAGAACTGCACAGTGTATGTTTTTATAGCGCAATGACCTCTTACCACAAAATCATGTGAGGTGTTTAATAATATCATGATATAAATCAACTTAATCAGCTGTAATTTTACTTTACTCTTACTTGTTGTTTATTATGTACTAGTTTATGGCAGCAGTTTTCTCTCAACCAAGATGAATCTTTCATTTTAAAGGGTTAGTTCACCTAAAAATGAAAATTCTAACATTAGTTATTGTCGTTCCAAACCTGTAAGACTTTTGTTGTTCTTCAGAACACAAATGTAAATATTTTTGGTGAAATCTGAGCGCTTTCTGACCCTCGATAGACCGCAACAAAACTGACACTTTCAAGGCCCAGAAAGGTAGTAAGGACATTGTTAAAATAGTCCATGTGACATCAGTGGTTCAACCGTAATTTAATGAAGCTAATGTGTGCAAAGAAAACAAAAGTAACAGTTTTGTTTAACAATTTCTTCTCTTCATTGTCAGTTTCAGGCGCAAGTTCACGAGACTTTCACAATGCATGCGTGTGGTAATCTCGTTAACGTGCACCAAAGACTTACACAGAAGAAAGAAGACAGAAAGAACCGAAGAAAGTGTTAAAGTTGTTTTGGGTTTTTTTTCAGTTTTATCTCTTTCTCTTAGTCTTTCTATCCATTCCCCTTGCATTTGATTATTTTACAGAAGTTCTTTCGGTCTGCTTGTACCCCCCACCCACCCCCCACACACACTCTCTGGCGTCACTATGTGCGGAAGCACATTCCAGTCAGTTCAGCCCCCCTCCCGCCTCGACGACTCCTGTCCTTGTCACACAGTCTCAGTTCTGGTTACAGGTGTAAGAGAAATTGCATCCTAATGAGTCTGTTTACAGCAAAGGCTCAGTAGGCTGATAAGTAGAGATACTGTGACCTTGAACACGGCACATAAACCCAGATCACCCAAAGGGTGTTGTCCTTGTAATAAGCACTCTAACTCAGCCCAGTGTGACTAGTTGTCCATTCTAAAATCAAAATCGGAAGTTATTTGATGTTTTATAGTTGTGGAGCAAGATTTTAGACCAATGTGATTTCACAGTGGATGAGCTACATAGGACTGCAGCTTCTTACACTTTGGAAGGCAGAAAAAAAATCTATTTGGTGAAGATATGACTGCATGTGTCTGTGTGAGGACAGAGCAGATTGTGAAAGACAGAGGAAGTGGAATAGAATGTCCCTATCTGAGAACTTGAAAGCTGTGCTTGATATTTGCAGAGATCTTGCGGGTGGATATGCTCGAGACTTTCTTCCGTCCTCTATCTATTCAGTCTCACAATGGGGAGCTCCAAAGTTTTTATCATCAATACCATGATTGTTCTGGAAGGAGTGGTGGAATTTCTCTTGGTGCTGAACTTGAAGGGCTTGGTAACCCATATATTGCTGTCATTTACGCGCCACAAAATGCATAACATTCTTCGTAGATTATTATTTTTTTTTTTTTACAGCTTCTTTAAGAGTGAAATAATGTGAAAGCATTTTTATTGTGTATATTTACACACATTTAAATTGGCAACATACTTTTGGATACAAATATCTGAAACTTCTAGAAAAATGTGGGCTTTTTTTTTATTTAAAAAAAGTTCACTTCCAGAATGAAAAATTTTCTAATAATTTACTCACCCCCATGCTATCCAAGATGTTCATGTCTTTCTTCTTTCAGTCGGAAAGAAATTAAAGTTTTTGAAGAAAACATTCCAGGATTTTCTCTATATCTTCAATGGGAATCAGCAGGTTGAAGGTCCAAACTGCAGTTTTAGTGCAGCTTCAAGGGGCTCTACACGATCCCAGCTGAGGAATAAGGGTCTTATCTAGCAAAACGATCTGCCATTTTCTAAGAAAAATACAAATTTATGTACTTTTTAACTACAAATGTTCATCTTACACCAGCTCAACCTCACACATTACGTAATCACACACGTGTGATGTGCCGACCCAGTGTTCACATAGCGAACGTGCAAAGAAAGTCAAACACGGTTTAAAAAAAAAGGTAAAACAACAATGTCAGATGATTTTGAAGTTGGAGGAGAAAACAAGGTGGAGTTTTTCACCCTACCTCACCTTTTTAACTAGATTAAGACCCTTATTCCTCGACTGGGATGTTGTAGAGCCCTTTGAAGCTGCATTGAAACCGCAATTTGGATCTTCAACCCATTGGCCACCATTGAAGTCCACTATATGGAGAAAAATCCTGGAATGGTTTCCTCAAACAACTTACTTTTTGTGCGACTGAAGAAAAAAAGACATGAACATCTTGGATGACATGGGGGTGAGTAATTTATCAAGAAATGTTTATTCTTTTCCTTTAAACTCAATAAAAACAACGAAAAAAGTTATATAAAAATTGCTAAATAAAAACTTTGTTACAAATAAAATGTCAAAAAGAAAATTAAAATTTTATTAAATATATTATATTACATTTAAGGCTCACTAGGGGTAGCAGACTTTTAGACCCCACTGTATTTATGGCTTAAAGTCTACTTCATATCTGCATTCAATGGCAGCATTAATGAATAAGCGATTATGCACAGAGGAATTTCCCATTAATGTGAAGGTAAAAGAGCCCTTCAGTTTGCCTCCATATAGACCTAATTAACTTGAGTTCATGAAAAGCTTGTTAACTCCTGGAATAGACCCCAAAACATCAGACAACTTAACACCGGTGTTAGTTCATGACCAGAGAAAGTGACTTTTTCCCATGAGGATTATAAAATAAAACCAGCAATCACACTATAGCAGTAAATAATGAGCGCTAAATACAGTTTCAATATAAATTTCTCTTATATTCATGCTCATGTGTTTCATATCTAGTTTGTTCTCTGTCGTAGTGTGCAGAGTCTACCAGCTGGTGCACACTCTGAGAAAGAGCCTCCTTCTGCTCATTGCAATTTTTCTCAGCTTCAGGGGACACCTGTGGCTACTTCCCCCACAGCTGCAGTCGATGATGGTTTAAGTCTGTGTAATGTCTGCTTTGTTGACCCAAAGGAAATGATTAATCGCCCAAAGGATGTGCAATATTTTTGGGATCACGAGAACATCAGGTTTTCTTTCTTTTTTTTTAACCCTGCCTACATATGTCTTATTAGGATGTTTTTTTCTTAAAACCTCCTCGTATCACCATTTCTGCAGTGATGTAATTTTAAATGTAATGTATTTTGCTAATATTATCTTCAAGATTGATGATGTTTGAAAAGGACCATGTAATCCAAGATGTTCATTTCTTTCTGTCTTCAGTTTTTCTCCATATAGTGGACTTCAATGGTGGCCAGCAGATGGAAGATCCAAATTGCAGTTTCATTGCAGCTTCAAAGGGCTCTACACAATCCCCAGCCAAGGAATAAATGTCTTATTCTGAGAAATGATCGGCTATTTTCCTAAAACCATAAACATTACTTTTTAACCACAGATGCTTGTCTTGCACTAGCTCGACTTCACACATTATATAATCATGTTGGAAAGGCCAGGGTTGATGTAGGGAGAAATACCGACACAGTGTGTGCAAAGAAAGTCAAATGCCCTTTACCAAAAAAAAAAAGGTAAAACAACGTCAGATGATTTTTAACCAAAGTCATGTAGAGCCCTTTGAAGCTGCATTGAAACCGCAATTTGGACCTTCAACCCACTGGCCACCATTGAAGTCCACTATATGGAGATAAATGGAATGATTTTCCTCAAAAACCTTAATTTCTTTGCAACTTAAGACAGAAAGCCATGAACATCTTTAAGTAAATTATCAGGAAACGTTTATTCTTGGGGTGAATTAATCCTTCAGTTCTCTTATTCCAGTATGTAGACCTCTCTGGGCCCAATGGCTTGGTGACAAAGATGAGATGTCATCAAGTGTAAGTTCAAAGACCGTCCAGTGTGACATCCCCCACAGGGCCTGACCCTTTCCTCTTCATGTGTGCCCTGGCTTCAGTCATGCCTTTGAGCTCCAGCACTGCTCCAGTGAGCACTACGAGTCAGTGCTCAAGTGCTCTTTGTCTGTCCTCCTGAAGTGTATTGGCTACGTGAAGGAGCTTTTTTGTTTTCCTCTCAGCCAGCTTCTGGCTCAATTCTTCACGGCTTTGCCAAAAGATTTGGTTCATCTTGTTTTGCAAGAATGCCGGGGAGACTTCAGAGGTGAGGCATCAATGATGGCACTGTTTGCCGCGACACCAGCACAGTCAGCGAAGAACATGTTACAGCTCATGTGCGAATGCTTTAAGGCATTGCATTGTTTGGCTTTTCAGTTTTAAAAGAGCAGGACTTGATGAGGAATTGCCCTGTTCAGGACCAATGTTTTTGCAAATGTTTCCAGTCTTCGTTTCAATGGACTTGACCTGCAGTGAATTACAATATGATCAAGAGACAAATTAAGGTGAAGTCATGGCTTGAAAACATCTGTGAGTAAGAGTAAGCTGTCCGCCAAGAGAGGAGTATAATTTGAAAGAACCATAAGAAATTTTGGACATAAAACTGTTGCTGGAAAATACCTTTGACTCACTGTCTGAATTTGTGTCCTGGAATTTTCCAGGGGGCATGTATGGGAATATTGTCTTATTTCATGAGCATGACCATCCTCATTTTCACTCTTTTGCAAGAGCCAATGCAGCCTTGTTTTGTTGATTCTGGTCACTCTTAAAATGATAGTTCACCCAGACATTAAAAATCTGACATTTACTCACCCCCATGTCTTTCCAAACCCATTTGACTTGTTATTTAGAACATAAAAGATGTTTTTGCCCATATAATGAAGGCCAATGAGGTCCAAAACAATTGCCATTGTATGGCCAAAAATATTTTTAGAAATATCTTCGTTTGTGTTTCACACAAAAGGTTCCTGGGATTTCTGTAAAGAGGGTGTTTAATGCAAAGTTCATTTTTACATAGCGTTTGCATATAAATAATATAAATCTATACAATTATATAAATCTATTCACTTTTTTTTTTTTTTTTTTTTTTAATCACCTAAAAACCTAAACAGTCTTAATTATCAAGCCATTTTGATTTTCTGAGCAGTATGAGATCAACCATTGAGGAATTTTATGCAAAGTATGTTGCACGCATTTCATGAAGACCCTAAAGTATCATAACTTGTGGCAAATAAGCCTTTGAAATCTGATTCACCTTTGAGTCATTGTCAACTTTTGTTAAACACTACGTGAGGCATTTTTTTTAACTCATTCACTGACAGAAAAGCAGAAAGTTCACGCCCTATTGTAAAAATCTCTCTCACTTCTGTTGAACTTTGACCTTGACAGCGTGATGTGTGCAGGGGGCTCCTAAAAGTCAGCAAGTTCATTTTCATGTTAACAACCATCATGGCCTCAGAGGGTGCTGCAAGGTATGAGTCTCTTTGTCACTGCTTTAAATCAGTCCCTGCTTTAGCTTTAGTTTAACTTTTTGATGCAATCTCTCAGTGTATTTACTTAACACACAGTTGTTCCTAGTTTTTGCGGATTTGTTTGGAGAGCAAATTCTTTGCTAAAGCAAACATTGGTCCCCCCCGTGGTCCTGTTGAAAGATGGTGTCATTTTCTTCACGCTAAATAAATGATGTCTCTCCATACCATTTCCATTTGGCCCCTGGTTGCAGTCTCTCCGAAACACACATAGCTTGCTCAGACATGCAAAAATATGTTTTTACATGCTCCGTATAATTGCTGGAGCATCTTGCAAAGCTGCAGAAATCCAGACTTGCACAAAAAAACTAAGCTTCTTGTATATAAAAAAAAAAAAGGAGTCTTTTTACAAGACAATATTTTATTGCAAGTTAGTGGGAAAAAAAGGATTTCAGGCTGGTTGATGAAATTTTTCAACTGTGGCAGAGGGATAAAAATAGAGTTTAAAAGAAAGATTAAAACATTTAAAAACTAGTTTAAAACAAATGGCAAGTTTTGAAACTGAAAGGTAGTGTATGTGGTTTAACCATCAAATAAAAAAAATGCTTTACATTTTAAATATACACCTTTATTATTTTAAAGTTATTTCTAATGTATTAATGTAAAGCAAAACATTTTTTTTTTAAATATCATCAATTCAAATCAAATACATTCTGTGAAAGCCCATTTCCTTCACTAAATAGAAAGGTAATTATGAGTTTTATCTCATGATTCTGCTTTTTTGCCAACATTTGTGAGTTTATCTCACAATTTAGACTTTTTTTTTTCTCACAATTCTGACTTTTCTCTCAAAATTGTAAGACAAACTTGTAATTCTGAGTTATAAAGTCCAGTTCTAAGGGAAAAAAGACTATGTTCTTAGAATAGCAGGTTTTTCCTCTCAATTCTGACTTTTTCCTCATAATTGTGAGCTTATCTTTCAATTCTGACTTTTTTCCTGTGACTACGAGTTTATATCTCACAATTATTATTTTTTTTTTTTCTCAGAATTGTAAGATACAGTATTAACTCTTAATTGTGAGTTATAAAGTCCAGTTCTGACGGGAAAAAAGTCCTTTGGAATAGTGAGTTTTTCTCACAATTCTGACTTTTTTTTTTTCTTCATAATTGTGCATTTATATCTCAGCGATTCTGACTTATTTCTTCTTACAGTTCTGACTTTTTTCTGCACAATTGTGAGATATAGACTCACAAATATGGTATAGAAAGATATAGAAAAAAAGACTATGTTGTAAGAATAGCAAGTTTTTATCTCACAAATCTGACTTTTTTTCCCTGCAATTACGAGTTTATATCTTGCATCTCTTTATTTCAGAATTGTGAACTCAATTGCGAGTTATAAAGTCTGTTTCTGAGGGAAAACGACTGATATGTTCTCAGTATAGTGAGTTTATATCTTGCAGTTCTGAAGAAAAAGAAATCAGAATTGTGAGCAATTGCGAGTTATAAAGTCCAGTACTGAGGGGAAAAAAGGCTATATTCTCAGAATAGGGAGTTTTTATCTCACAATTCTGACTTTATACACAATTGCGAGTTTCTATAACGCAGTACTGACATTATAACTCGCAGCTGTGAGTTTGTATCACACAATTCTGAGACAAAAATTCAGAAGAGTTTATAACCTGAAATTAAAAAGATGCACATCATAGAAGTGGTGTGTTCAACACATTGTAATTATACATTTTCATTCTATTTTAAATAAATAATGCACCAAAAAATTTAATGTCACAATCATTTGAAAATTGGAGCATCCCCTACAAATTTCTAAGGTGGTTACAGTCCTGATTATTTCAGCAGCTCGAGGGGAAAAAATGAGCAGAACAATGGAAATTTGAGGGCACGGATTTGCAGATCTTATCAGACAGGAAGGAGCTCTAAGGCATTTTGAGTGGGACAAGGTTATGTTTGCATGGCATTATGCCAGCTGTGTAATATCAGGTTTGTCTGCTTAACCTTGATCTCTTTTTCTGTGCAATCTTTCAGAGATGTGTGCATGTTTGACACCTGTGGTGCTGACTTAGTGTCTTATCCAGTCCTTGAATCCAGCTCTATCTGCTAGTGGGCCGTACCAAAGCACAGATTGTTTAGAAAAGCAAGTGTATGGTATCCAGGCATCTTCCACTTTATCTGAACTCTGTTCTACCTTTAGCTGGCAGACACTACTAACAGTCTATCTGTGTGATATCTGCCTTGAATTCTCTGTACATTAAAGGACATCTCACTAATCTCACTTGTTTGTTTACCTAAATTTATGCTGCATATCCTCAACATATCAGATTATGTTTATCTGTGACTTTCCCATGCAATGCAAGCCGGCTGTATTTAAAATTGTTTGCGTTTTCCATTTAAACATTAGTACTGGTAATGATCCATCCTACTCTGGTTCGGTGCTTTATAGTGTTACATTTGAATGTTTTCCATGTGTTTTGAAGATAAAACAGAGTGGCTAATTTTCCCGTTTCTCTTCTTCCAGGCAAGGCTTTCGACATCACCTATGTGCGTCTGAAGTTTCACACAAGCCGTCCTGAGAGCTTTGCCATCTACAAACGCAGTAGTGAAGACGGGCCCTGGATTCCCTACCAGTACTACAGCGGCTCCTGCGAGAAGACCTACAGCAAGATCAACCGCGGCTTCATCCGTACCGGTGAGGATGAGCAGCAGGCTCTGTGCACAGATGAGTTTAGCGACATCTCACCGCTCACCGGAGGAAACGTGGCCTTCTCTACACTCGAGGGGCGACCCAGCGCATATAATTTCGACAACAGCCCTGTGCTGCAGGTAAACAAGATCTTGTGTCTCTTTTTGATCTTTCGCTCACCCTTCCTTGATTGCTCTAACTCACTCATTCATGAAGTCAAAAACATTCACACAACTCACAGCCTCAGACATAACAGAGTTATTGGTGGGAATCGAAAACACAGTTTCCAGATGTGTGGTTGTGTAGTAATGTGAGATTGCAGCCAAGTTACTTTTCCAAAATTTTTCTGTCCAGATTGAGCAACGTTCCGCAGCCTCAAACAAACAGCTCATAATTTCGAAGTGTCTGCATGTGAGAGATAGTAGGCAGTGTTGCGAAATAGAACAATAAAACAACACATTTCCATTTACTGTGTTTTCTGGAAAATGAGTTGCAATTGTAAAAAAAAAAAAAAAAAAAAAAAAAAAGATAAAAATGATAAAAATGCTGAAGTAAGGGTAAATAATAGTAGGATTGCCACAATGAGTATGTAATGTTTTTTGAAGTCTCTTATGCTCACCAAGGCTGATTTTATCTGATCAGAACTATAGTAAAAGCAGCAGTTATTACAACTTAAAATAACCTTTTCATTTTATTTTAATATATTTTAATATTTAATGTATTTCTGGCTGTATTGTCAGCCACCATATTATCTTTCAGGAAATCAGTCTGATATTCTGATTTAGTGCATAAGAAACATTTCTTATCACAGTTAAAGGGTTACTTCACCCCAAAATGAGAATTTTGTCATTAATCACTTACTCCCATGTTTTTGTACGCAAAGAAGACAAAAAAAAAAAACAATTTGCCTACTCCACGTCACCATAGCGTCATTTTGGAGAGTATCCACTGGACGCAAACAGCATATGCTGTTTTCTGTCAGCTGCATTACGCGGATACGCTGTTTTCATTCTAATCAAAGCATAATCAAAGCATAAATAAATGTAGAAAACATATCCGTGTGCTGCGGCTGACAGATGTTTTTTTAGTATTATTATTTTTACATTTAGCCTTAACTTTTTATTTTTATTTTATTTATTTTGTATACAATTTTTTTTTTTTTTTTTTTTTTTTTTACTTAGCATAAAGTAAAAGTAAAGCTTCATAAAACCACCAATTTTATTGTTAAAAATCTGTACTGCCACTGTTCAATTCAGCTCATCCGTTATGTGTTAGTTTTAATTTCTTGAAGGCAAAATTTTGACTAGCCTAAACTTTTATTGGTGTATACTGTTGGTTTATTTTATTTTATTTTACTTTATTTTGTTTTGTTTTGTTTTGTTTTGTTTTGTTTTCATAGCTGAGCATAATTGTTTTTGTGGCTTTATAAAAGCAGCAATTTTATTGTTACAAATCTTTACTGCAACTTTTATACAGTTCAGTGCATTTTTTATGTATAAAAGATTTAAAGGCAAAACCTATTTGATTTTATAGCTTAGCACCATTGTTGTTGCTTCATAAAACCATTTATTTTATTGTTTAAAATCTTTACTGTCACTTGCATCCTTTATGTATGAAAGTTGTAATTTTAGTTTAGTTTTTTTATTATATAAAATTGTTTTTATTATTATTTTTTTCCCCCCTGAGCTGAGCACCATTATTTTGTTACTTCATAAATGCATACATTTTACTGTTAAAAATCGTTCTGTCACTTTTGGTCAATTCAGTGCATTTTTAGTGTATAAAAGTTTTAATTTCTTGAAGATAAAAATGTGCCTACCCTAAAAAATTTGTATTGTTTTGTTTGTCAGTTTACTTTTCATGGCTGAACACCATTATTTTGCTTCATAAAAGCATCACATTTATTGTTAAATGGGTTTTACGACGTGTTGCTGCCCGTTACACACCACAGAACTACTATTATGCAGAAATCCTACTGTTAAATTATTTAATTTCATCAGAACTTGATATATTTCCTGAAACCACAACCACACACAAAAACATTTTTCACACTAATTAGCTAAATAAGAGACAGACACTCAACCCAATGTGAGCTGAGTCAATCCTTCCATGTGCTGACTATGGAATTTGTTGTCAGGCAGAGAAAGCGGTCTGCATGCCGAGCCAAAACAAGATGCTGCCGTGGTTACAGGGAGGCGAAAAGAGGTTAAGTGTGTGAGATATGAGCAGGAGTGGGTGGACAGCGGATAATGTATAGCTGCTGCTAAATTGATGCATGGAAGCAGGCTGGCTGCTGTGTGTTCGTGAGACCCGTGGTGCGCTGTCCAGGTGCTGCGTCGCCTCCTGCTCGCTCAGCACAGCCAACAGTTGCAACATGTTACTAGGTGACGCCTCCACATTTCCCACCCCGCTCTGATTGTGCTTGGCAGCGCACAGACACAGCTGGAAAAGAGTGTGTGCGCAAGTGATGGACAACATGCAGGACTTTTTTTTTTTTTTTTTACCATGTGCTTTTATATGTTGAAAATTCAAATCAGTCCATGTGGTTTCTAATTTACAAACGAGAATCTAATATAGGTAGAGGACAAAATTAAGCTGTATTATTACAGAAAACATTTGTTTTTGTTATTTTTATTTATGTATTTATAGTTGCGTTGTTTTTCAAAAGTAATATTACCTTTACCAAACGTACAGTTTTAGCCCTGTCGCCAGATACTTTCATATCAGACATCTCAAGTGGCTTAAAGCTATTAATACCAAAGCCCCGAGCTCTTTTTATAGGAATGGATCTGTTTCTGTGGGTTTATGTGGCTGTCATGCCAGCTCCGTCTGTTATAGAAGCGTGTGTTGAGTGAAGATGAGTCGGTTAGTTTGTGGACTTTTGAAAATGATCCACAACAAACTGACTTCACTCGTCATCTGTCATTAATATTCTTGGTTGATAATTAGCTGCTACTTTTATGTTTTCTTTTTTTTTTTTTGTGCTGATAGTTAGATCTGGTTGTATCACATTTCTTGGGGGCTGAAAAGGGATAAAGTGAAAGTGCACTCAAATGTGAAAATCCTGTCATCATCATTTTGCTTAAAACACATGATGTAAGTTTTCCACTTGAGCACAATAGGAGTCCTGTTTGCTCTTTTCCAGACAATGAAAGGCGGATGGTGACTAAAACTGTCAAGCTCAAAAAAAGGCCTTATGAAGTAGCGCAGACATTTTGCATGCTATGTTCAGACCCTACTAAGACCGTACCAGAATTTAGAGTCTGGAATATTTAAAAGCAATATAAATATGCAACATTTAGCTTAAATTAAGTTAAAATTATGAAAAATAAATATGAAATATATCCCTATGCAGATGCATGGTTTTGTTTACTACATGTACATTCAGTACCTTCAGATTATTATTTAAAATTTTATGAAAGCATTAAAATGGAATCAAGACAATTAATGGAATTTGAGAAATTCTTAGGGCCTTTAAATTTTATTTTGTTAAACTTTTAATAAATTGCTTCTAAATTGTGTTGATTGTGTGATTTTGATTAATTAGAAATGCTTTTTGATATTTTTTTATTTAACCATTAAAACAGAGTCTATAAAATTAAAATGGGGGGAAAAAAAAGAATTTCATAAAAAATAAAACTTAATTCATAGGGCCTTAATTTTTTAATAATTTGCTGTTAATTTGTGTATGTTTCATAATTTTGATTAATTAGACATGCTTTGTGATGAATATTTTGTAAAAAAAAAAAAAAAAGAGTCTGAAATTTTAATATGAATCTAATAAAATTAAAATGGAAAAAAGAGAATTTGGAAAAAAAATAAAACACAATTTGGTTTAAAAAAAAAAAAGGGGGAAAAAATTAATGACTGAATTAGAGAAATTCATAGGGCCATAATTTATTTTGTGTTAAACGTTTAATAAATTGCTGTTAAACTGTGTACGTTTCATGATTTTGATTAATTAGACATGCTTTTTGATTCATATATATATTTATTTATTTATTTATAACGATTACAAAATGAAAATACAAAAAAAATATATATATATAATAATACTCCCGAAAATTTAAAATGGGGAAAAATAATTTGGTAAAAAATAAAACTGAATTTTAGAACTTCATAGGGCCTTAAATTTTTTTTTTTTATTTAACTTTAATAAAATGTTGTAATTGTAAAACGGACAAAAAAAATGTAAACGGAACAGAACTTTAAATGGATTTAAATGGAAAAAATAAAACGGCTTTCATAGGGCTGAACATAAAATTACTCACAACTTGATAGATTATGATCATACTGACCATCCCTATATAGTACAGCCTTGTGTGAGGAAAATATTATTGATGATCCCCACATTTCAGTGTGATAAATCTGTGTTTATGTAACATGTTTCTCTAAGAGAAGAAAACTGTTGTGTCTTTGGCTCTAGTCCCAAACGGGAACATGCTCTGAATCATGACTGTCAGCTATGGATAAGGTGTCAGAATGACTTAAGGATGCTTCCTCCTCAGTTCCAACAGGGGTATTTAGTGGATTTAAGATGTTCACTGTTGTTACAGGGTTGCCTGGCTCCACTCTGACCTCCCATGTTATTCTGTCAGCCCTGCTTGTAAAATAACAGCTCACACGGTTTATAGTGAAACCAGAGGAAATTCTTGCAAAGCTTTTAGAACAGGACTGGTCTGAGTCATGATTTTGTCGGTTTCTTGAGATTATTCCCATTGGCACTCCCAGCATGTGGCCGCAAACAGGCAAAGTTCAACTGCGGGTGCTGTGCGACATCATTCTAAATGACATTTACATGCTAAACGTCACACTGGTGCTTTTCTCTTGCCATGAAACCTTTTCTGCAGACACTACAGTGCCTCACCGTGACTCCAGCAGGTTTGGTTTAGATTAGAGGCCTCAGGATTTATTTTCTTTAGACATCTGCACACAGAACAGATGGGAAGAATTCTTCCCTGCTAAAACCTCTCTAATAATTATTGCACAAAATGAAAACAAAAATGTTACATGCCCATCTATGACCAGGCTTTCTCTATCTACATTCTTGCCTTTATTCTCTCATTATAAATAAAATTTGTCATTTTGTTTCTCTCTTTCAGGATTGGGTGACTGCCACGGACATCAGGGTGACCCTGAACAGATTAAACACTTTCGGAGATGAAGTTTTCAACGATCCCAAAGTTCTCAAATCCTACTACTATGCTATCTCTGACTTCGCTGTGGGAGGAAGGTGCGTTTTCGGTTTCAACATCTGCTCTCTGAACATAACACGAGTTTAAATCAGCATCTCCGGCTCTTCTGTTTGTGGTTTTCTCTGTTGATTCACTCTGTGTAAATATGACTGTATATACACTGCTGTTCAAAAGTTTGGAATAAGTGAGATTTTTAACGTTGAAATTTTTTCGGCTGCATTTATTTGATTAAAATGCAGAAAAAAAACGGTAATATTGTGAAATATTATTGTAATTTAAAAGAGTCATTTTCTATTTTAATATACTTTGAAATAGAATTTATTCCTGTGATGCAAAGCTGAGTTTTCAGCATAATTACTCCAGTCTTCAGTGTCACAGGATCCTTCAGAAATCATTCTGATATGCTGATTTATTGTCAATGTTAAAAATAGTTGTGCTGCTTAACATTTTTTTTGGAATGTGTGATACTTGTTTCAGGATTCTTTGATGAATAAATGTTGAAAAGATCAGCATTTATTTAAAATATATATATATATTTTTTGTAACAATATCAGTAAGTTTAGGAATTAGAAATGTATATTTTTTAAATTCTTTTTAACTTTTTATTTATAAAAGAATCCTGAATAAAAATCACAGGTTCCAAAAAAATTTTAAACAGCACAACTGTTTCCAACACTGATAATAAATCAGCATATTAGAATGATTTCTGAAGGATCACGTGACACTAATTTGACAAAAAATTGTACAGATCCAAAACTTTTGAACGGCAGTGTAGTGTGTGTATATATATATATATATATATATATATATATATATATATATATATATATATCTCTCTTCATATCATATATCTTCCTTATACACGGTTATCAATGGCTCCATCTGGAAAGCTGGGCATGTGACCTGAAAGGTGATATATGTTTTTTTCAGCGTGCAAACAAAAGAAATGAACCACCGCTTTGAAAGATTAGATCGTTGCAGTCTAAGTTTTCACGCTTTGAGGGAAATGGGTTGATGGGGATGCTTGGTGAGAACAACCCTTTTAGTTAAGCTAATAGCACAAGAATTTAGTTCAAATGTATATGCAAAACAATTAATTCCTGTGCAAATATCTTAACTCTAGATTCAACAATGAAAGAATTACCTCTTTACTTCCTGTCTGTGGAATCTGTAAGCCATGACAGTGAGCTTTAGAGATGAAGGACATGCCCATATGAGGGATCAGACCACTGTTGACCAAGTGTGAAACATCTCTAGGTGCACCATTGCATGTCTTTTCACCTTAATCTGTTTGAAATGTGGAGCAGATTTCCATTACACAGCCCACATTCCCTACATTCCTGCCTGGGAGTGCTGGATTACAGAGCGCAGTGGAACTGGAATGGGGCGGGCTGAGAGTCTGGAAAGGGAAGGGAACAAGGCTGAGGCCGAAGGGAATAATTTACACCTGCTGCCTCACGGCCTCTGAGCTCCTGTCCAGCAGATACTTAAACTCAGTTCTTACTGACAGTTGTGTGTTCCTCTAGTGATCTGAAACATAGCATCCTGGGAGTTTTATTGCATCTGTGATAAATATATATTAGGATTAGGGAAGAATGCACGTTTGATGAGCGCACATCCTCCACTGAGTTATTATTGCTCACGTCACCTTTTCCATGAGGCTTTGCCAAGGATCACCTGAAGACAATGTGCAAGAGGTGGCTTTAGTTGCACAAGCCCTCTCTTGTTCTGAGGCCTCTGTGAAGTTTCTCAGTTGGTGTGGAATTGAGGAAAAATAAGATGGAATATATGGTTTTTGCTAAACTGAGTTGCCTCAGAGTTTTAGAACTAGTTTGCTTATGGTTCAGTGTATAATTGTCATGTTTTTTTGGTTTAGATTTGGTCTCTCATATGACTTTAGAGGACTTGATATATAGTGCCTAAGTAATATGGGCTGCTTTTAAGATGCTTTTATTTATTGTTTTTACATTACGTTATGTACATTGTATAAAATAAATAAGCAGCTTAAATATATTTCCATCTTGATATGCTATAATACACTACTTCTGCTCACCAAGCCTGCATTTATTTGATCCAAAAATTGAAATATTTTTTAAATAATATATTTTCTATATGAATATAAAATGTAATTTATTCCTGCGATTTCAGAGCTGAATTTTTAGCATCATTACTCCAGTCTTCAGTGTCACATGAACCTTCAGAAATCATTCTAATATGCTGATTTGCTGTTCAAAAAAACCTTTATTATTATTATTTCCAATATTTAAAATAGTTGACTCTTTTTTTTTTTTTTTCAGGATTCTTTGAATAGAAAGATCCAAAGATCAGCATTTATCTGAAATAAAAAGCTTTTGCAACATTATACACGATATCATTCACAAGCTTGGAGACAGTATAAATAATTTTCTTTTATTGTTATTTTTTGGAAAGAAATTATAGAAATTAATACTTTTATTTAGCAAAAATGCTTTAAATTGATCAAAAGTGATGATAATGACATTTATAAATTTGCAAAAAAATTGATTTCTATTTCTGATAAATGCTGTTCTTATGAACTTTCTATTCATCAAAGAAACCTGAAAACTACTCGGCTGTTTTCAACATAATAATAATAATAAATGTTTTTGAGCAGCAGATCAACATATTAGAATGTTTTCTGACGGAAAGTGTGACGGAAGTAATAATGCTAAAAATTCAAATTAATTGAATCAATTAAAAATTGAAATGACTGGAATAAATGACATTTTAAAATATATTCAAATAGTTATTTTAAGTAGTAAAAATATTTTAACCTTTTACTGTTTTTGCTGTACTTTGGATCACATGAATTCAGGCTTGGTGAGCAGAAGATCTTTAAAAAAAACATTTAAAAACTTACTGTTATAAAACTTTTGGCTGGTAGTGTATGCAATATTTACTGAGGGTTAGATGGGCAAAAAAACAGTCAAAAGCACTGCATACTGTAGTAGTGCTGTACTGTACTGCTGCATACTCTCACCCGCTGTATCAAAGGGCAGGCAGGATAATAGCACAGACATCAGCTACTCAATCTCAAAACAAAGGTGCAGTGACGTTTTAGTGATAGGCTCAACAAACATCGTCAGAGCTCACTGTTTGAACAGCTTTGCGGCACGTTTGTGCCTGCTTGGTTTGTGTTCTGCACAACAGCGGCAGGATGTGTACACATACAGTAAGTGTGCCCTATCATTGTGCGGTGGGCCTTTTTGCACCTGACCGGTCTGTTACCTTCCCCCTCCCCACCCAGGTGCAAGTGTAACGGGCATGCCAGCGAGTGTGTGAAGAACGAGCGCAGCAAGCTGGTGTGTAACTGCAAACACAACACACAGGGACCAGATTGCAACGTGTGCAAGCCCTTCTACAATGACCGTCCCTGGAGGAGAGCCACCGCTGAAAACCCCAACGAGTGTCTGCGTAAGTTTAATCTTCAGTTTTTAGTCAGTTCTTCCTCAAATGATTAGTTCTGCTTTCGGTTTTCCTCATATAAAGGAAAAATTCAAATTGTGATCATTTACACTTCATTATATAATTCCAGTTTTGTATAGATAAAAATGACTGCCAAGTCATATACTGCCAAGCTCCAATTCTTCAAGAATATCATAACCTTTTACCTTGTTCTAAATATGTGTGTGTATATACACTTCCATTCAAAAGTTGGGTGTCAGTGCGATTTTTGAAAGAAATTATTACTTTTGTTCAGCAAGTGTGCATTAAATTAGTCAAAAGCAATAATAGACGTATATAATGTTAGGGGGAAAAAAGTTTTGTTAGGACTTTACAATAAGGTTCTTTAGTTAACTACATTCGTTTACATTACCTAAAAATAAACAATACTTCTACAGCATTTATATAATGTATATAATGGTCATTGTTCGTTCATGCTTGTTAATACATTAACTAATGTTAACAAATGACACCTTACTCTAAAGTGTTACCAAAGTTTCAAATAAATGCTGTTATTTTTAACTTTCCATTCAAAATGTATTTTTTCATGGTTTCCTCAAAACTATTAAGCAGCACGACCTGTTTTCATTAGATAAGAAATATTTCTTGAGCACAAAATTATATACATAACTGATTTCTGAAGGATCGAAGACAGGAGTAATGGCTGCTGAAAATGAAGCTTTGCCATCATAAAAACATTTTAAAAATGGGTATTTTAAATTGTAATAACTATGTAATAATAATAAT
Organism: Cirrhinus molitorella; assembly: GCA_033026305.1. Taxonomy (NCBI): domain Eukaryota; kingdom Metazoa; phylum Chordata; class Actinopteri; order Cypriniformes; family Cyprinidae; genus Cirrhinus; species Cirrhinus molitorella. The sequence goes on along the minus strand of CM065124.1, from coordinate 15,816,066 downwards.
AGGAATAATAAAATAATTTTGGGGTATTTAGACATTACCACACAATTAGTTCTCACATGACTGATTCAGCCGATTTGATAAAAATCAACAAATCAGATTCTGTTCCTCAATTTCTTTTATAAACTCACAAATTTGAGAAAAAATGTCACAATTGCGAAATATAAACTCGCAATTCAGAAACAAAAGTCATTTGTACTTTGGAGAGTCAGAATTGTGAGTTTTTATCTCGTAATTCTGACTTTATAACTTGCAATTGTGAGTACATATCTCACAATTATGACTTGATAACTCTTGATAACAATTCTGAGAAAAAAATCAATTGTGAGAAACTCGCAATTCTGAGAAAAAAGTCACAGTTGTGAGAAATAAATTCGCAATTTAGATTAAAACAATTACAATTGTGAGATGTAAACTTGCAATTCTAAGAAAAAAGTCAGTTGTGAGTTTATATGACATTTTTGAGAAAGTCAATTGTGAGTTTATATCACAATTCTGAAAAAGTAACAATTGTGAGTTTTCACAATTTTGAGAAGAGTCAGCTCTCAAAATTGTGAGTTTTTATCTAACAATTCTGAGAAAGTCAAAATTGCAAGAAAAGTCACAATTCTGACTTTATATCTTGTAATTGCGAGATATAATCTCAGTTTTAAGAAATAAGTCACAATTGCGAGAAATAAACACAATTCTGTGGAAAAAAAAGTCACAATTATGAGTTTATATGAGGAAAAAAATGTCACAACTGTGAGTTTATATGAGGAAAAAAAAGTCACAATTGTGAGTTTATATGAGGAAAAAAGTCACAATTATGAGTTTTTATCTCACAATTCTGACTTTATATCTCGTAATTGCTAGTTTCTATTTCAGTTTTAAGAAATAAGTCATAATTGCAAAAAATAAACAATTCTGTGGGAAAAAAAGTCACAATTGTGAGTTTATATCACAATTTGGAGAAAAAAGTCATTGTATCTCTTTTTATATCACAATTGCAAGTTTATATCTCACAATTTTGACTTTGTCTCGTAATTGCAAGTTTCTATCTCAATTTTAGGAAATAAGTCACAATTGCGAGAAATAAACTCAATTCTGAGAAAAGTCAATTGTGAGTTTATCACAATTTTGAGAAAAAAGTCTGTTTTTATCTCGCAATTCTGACTTCATAACTCACAATTGCGAGTTTATATCTCACAATTCTTATTTATTCTCAAAAACTTGCAGTTGCTTCCATAGACATGGGATAAGTAATGGATATTTTGGGTGGAACTATCCTTTTAACGTCCTCTCAACATTCAGTGGAATAAATAGGAAGATCCAAAATCCCACCTGTTTGACCTCTGGCACAAATGCATGAAGAACTGCAGTCTTTCCCCACAGACAAACCTCCTCCTTCATACTGAGTCATTATTGTTTTTCTTAAACCAAAGTTATATTGTGTATATATAAGGGGTTTCCTCCCTCCCTCCCTTTGGACACATGCATTCAGGCACTTCCTGGAAATGCATGACTAATGCGCACATCTGATGTACAGCAGCCTGAGACCCAGTGTTCTCACACCCACACAGCTCCTGCTCCTCCATCATTTTATTTCCACTATGTCTCTCTCTTTCCATTTCACTCTCATGAGAGTGTCCACTAATTGCTCAGGCATAACTTTTACTTGAAATCCTGATGATCGCCAAACCACATCTGCGTAATTCAGTTCCTCTGCCTCCCAGATTATTCAGGCATTTATTTCATGTACAAATGTGATTGTCTGCGTAATAGTCACATTAATGCCACCCCTGGGAGTTTTTATATTTGAGTTCTGACTGGAGGTTGTGTCTTTGTTTCAGCTTGTAACTGTAACGGAAAGAGCGGCGAATGTTACTTTGACGCTGAGCTGTATCGTGCCACTGGTCACGGAGGTCACTGCCGCAACTGTGCTGACAATACGGATGGGCCGAACTGTGAGCGATGCCTTGACAACTACTACAGAGACCCCTCTGGCCAGCGCTGTCTCTCCTGCAGCTGCAACCCTGTTGGTGCGTAACAGGCATACTGCACAATCCCACGATACACAAGCCAACGTGCTTGTTCTTTTGTTTGTTTTGATTTTACTCAAGGAGAAAAACTGAGAAACTGTATTTTTTGTTTCATATATATTTTTGTTTCTTTTTGTTTTTGTTTTTTAATTAAGGAAAAAAACTGAACACTGAACTAAATGTAGGGTTTTTTTTATGTTTTGTATTGTATTTTGTTTTGTCTTTGGCTCAGTTGTGTTTTTTGTTTTGTTGTTGTATTAGTTCACTGTTCAGTTTCTGTTTTTCTCCTTGAATAAAAACAAAAGAAAAATAAACAAAAAATACAATACAAAACAAATATATTAAATTCATATATATATATATATATATATATATATGACGTTTTTGTTTGTTTTTGTTTTGTTTGTTTGTTTGTTTGTTTGTGTTTGTTTTGTTTGTTTGTTTTGTTTCATTTTTAGTTTTGTTTTTGTTTTTACTCAAGGAGAAAAAACGGAACATTGAACTAAACAATTTTGTTTTATTTTTAATTTATTACTCTGTATTGTATTTTTGTTTTGTTTTTGTTTCATTTGTATTTTATCTTTTGTTTGTTTTGTATTGTATTTTTTGTTTTTTGTTTCTTTTTTGTTTTTACTCAAGGAAAAAAACAGAAACTGAACAGCGAGGTTTTATTTATTCATTTATTTATTATTTTTTTGTTTTCATTTGTGTTTTGACTTTATTTGATTTTACTCAAGGAGAATCTGAACAGTGAACTAAACAATAATGTGATATTTATTTTAACGTTTTGTTTTAGTGTAAATTTGAATTTACAATAAATTTGGGCTGGGCTCCCAGAGCTAGAGTTTGTAACCATTTGTTTTACTGGTTCTTCATCTACAGGTTCTCTCAGTACCCAGTGTGACAACACTGGCAGATGTAGCTGTAAGCCAGGAGTAATGGGAGATAAGTGTGACAGATGCCAGCCTGGATACCACACTCTGACTGCCGCAGGCTGCAGGTAAAGTGCTTTAACTTCCATTCTGGCATTGCTTAAACCACCAACCTGGAACACTTTCTTACACAATTTAAGGACTCGAGAAGCTGATTTGATTTGATTTGATATGATTTGATTCCCTCTACAGACCCTGCTTCTGTAATCAAGCCGGAAGCACGCAGGAGTGTGATGTCCAGACCGGACGCTGCCAATGCAAGGAAAATGTGGATGGATTTAACTGTGACAGGTCAGACTCATTACTTTACAAAACATCAGTGCACATGTTCACACAAACAATGGCAACTGTTATGGCTTTTTAAACGCCCCTGCTGTCCATACTTGTTCACAAGGACAAAAGTTATAATTGCAAGGATTGTTGAAATATGTTCTCAAATTAGAACAGGAGTCATCAACAGAATTAACTCAAACATCAACGCTCCAAAAGCCCCATAAAGATTGTCCACCTTTCAGCTCCTGCTCTGTAATGAGGATGTCTGTCAAAGCTTTTATAAACAGACTTTTAAAAAGGGGCGTCTGATGTCTACGTCTGTTTTCTTATTGGAAAGTCCCTGTGTGGGTGACACACAGAGGCTCTGAGGCCATGTGTGTGTCTGAGAAACAGAATTAGGACTCTCAGTGTCAGATGGAAGAGAAAATAGCTCAGGGATGGCAAAGGTTTCCCAGCTGAGAGCCCTCAGCCAGACCATGTAGGGCCTCCAGACTTGCAGTCACCAAAGTTTAACTAGCCTGGTGTTCTGCCTGTTGACTGTGATGTGTCATGATTTTATCATTATTTTTTTAATTGATTGGCAGCCTTAATTTAAACATACGGCCCAAATATTAGGCATTTTCATTTTGATTCATTTGATCTAAACTCAGCTTTCCTGCCTGCTTTTGCCTTGCACTTTTGGACCAAAAAAAAAAACTAACCCTTTCATTCACATGTCAGCTGTGACATTCCTCTCAGTCACTGAGTTTGGCCACACATGAACTGGATAATCCCTGGAGTATATACTCATGAGACACACAGACAAAGGGGGAGAAATGAAAAGACAGATTCAGGAAGGACGAAAGGAGTGTGTGGCTGAAGCGACAGCTCTTGATTTATGTGGGACTTGTTTTTAGAGGCCCAACGATGATCTCACTGATGTTAACTGATGACCTGCTTACTTCACTCACTCCACACGTTATGGCTTAACCTGTGGGGCCCACATACGAATCAAAAAACAGTGTTTAATTTAACGCTGAATAAATACCATCACAACATTTCACAAAACATTTTGTGAGTTGTTTTCAGCCACAGACGTGTATATGGTGGTTTTGAATAGAGCCCTGCATTTCAGCCCGAGCCTGACAGGCCCCGAGTTTTTTTTTATGCCCCTAGGGCCAGGTTTCGGGCCAATTTTCATGTCATAGTTCAGACGCGGGCCGGGCATGAGCCCTGTTTTAGGCTTCTCCTTATTTTTTTTATTTTATACATCCAATTATGGTGATGATAAAAAATTGCCGGGCTGGTGGAAACAACACAAGACTTCACTAGGCATGGGACGATAACCCGTTTCAAGGTAAACCGCGGTTAGGAAAAGTCACGGTTTTAAAACCGCTAAAATTTCCTGTCATACCGTTCCTGCGGTAAGAGCATTTTTTTACGTGTCATCAAAGGCGGAAAGTGCAGGAATCCCGCAGTTGTGTGCAGCAAATAGCGTGAAGAGTCACACAACCCCTTCCCCTCCAGTTGGTACCAGCAGTCAATGAGAGTCACCTAGAATGGCCGAAAATGGGAAATCCTTGAAGCTTTTTCTTCCGTCGAAAAAAGACGGAGTCTGCTGTATGGGATTTTTTTACGGTAACGTTGACTAACCATGTTCCGTACACAATGATGTTCTTTGCAGATGGCGTTTTAGAGCCGATCTTTGAATAAATACTTACAGGTCGTGCATCTAATATAAATCTGTGTCATTTTCATTTCCCCCTTTCAGCCCCGATCTAGACAGAGCATCTAATCCTCCGTTTATTTCAGTGTTGAAATAAATAGCCTACTATTTGGCTTGCTTACCGAGACAGATAACGTGGCTAATTAACTAGCTAACGTCAACTAGTTTCCTTCCTCGTGTTACTTCACAGAGTGAGGAATATCTCGCATAAAAACGCGTGGAAAACGCTTTGCGCGCCGCCTTCTCCTTCGCGTTCTGTACTTTTGCTTCCATGGCGTCTGCTGTTGCTAAGCAACCATGACCTGCGCTCTCTAAGGAGACGTGGAGGTTTAGGCAAAAGAGGGACTATAAGCTGCAGCCACTGATGGAATGGCAACGGCATTCCGACGTCAAATTGCGCAACTTTTTTTGACGTTCTACTGTAGCCGTCTGCTACGGGAGAGCAGCTGGTTTGCCGTAGTCGTACAACGTGACACATTAGATGTGAATGTTGAATGAATGTTAAAATGAATGAAATGAATGAAAATGAATGTTACATTTTATAGATTATACTACTTGTAATTACAGCAGTATACGATTCTACCATCAGTCTTTCATTTAATGTGCTGATATGTTTTAAACAAACTAATTTTAACGATTTTTTCCCATTTGTACAAAGATATCACTGCTGTTGGCAACAGCACTGAGACTAGAGATAATGTGAAGCGAACAATTTAAGTATTGCCTAAATATCCTCATAATCCATCATTTGTATTTAAATGCCGCGTTGCGCCTTTGTGTTTATGGTTGCTTAATGATTTTTACGTTCTCTGCTACGACGGTGTAGCAGTTTACTTCCGGTCATTGTAGCCGTTCCATTGGAAGCTGTTGCTTAAAGTCCCTGAATCGCGACCGCACATGTGTGTGCACATATTCTCGTACATCACTGCTTCAAACTTAATCAAAGACTATAGAATAGGAAAGGTGAACATTCCTGCATCAAAACTTGAACTAAAAGATGAATGTGTAGAAAGTGAGCATGTCTCCAAAGACCTTGTTGAGCTGCAGGTTTAACAACTGCATTTATTTATGTATTCATTTACAGAAATTAGGTTTTCATAATGTTTTCGATTACTGAGCTGCATGTTTAGGTTTAAGTGACTGCACTTAATTTAATTAGGAAGAATTCAATTATTAATTTTAATTATTAACCTGACATGTTTACTGCTCCAAAATGTTCTATATGCTTCTTAAAAATAAGATAAATTGTGTTCAGTGGAAGAAAAGTTGTTTTTTAAAAATAGCATATTTTAGAGTTGTAATCTAAATACAGTGATACCGTGAAACCGTGATATTTTTATGTAAGGTTATCATACCGTCAGAATCTCATACCGGCCCATGCCTAGACTTCACCTTCACTTTCGAGTCTGGCTCGGACAGCGTTTAGTGTTTCGGCCAGCAGCAGTGCCTTCAGTGCAGCTGGAAGAGATCCACGTTCAAGCACATGCAATAGGCTGCAATTTGCCGCAAAACAAAGAATGTGCCAGGGGGAAATAGTAAGGAGATATTTAAATTATTTATTAATAAACCAGAGTATTCTGAGTCAGTGTTGCAAAGATCCTGACTCATAATCTCCTCTCTGAATGCGCCTTTAGAGAGAAATGCATCTTTACGGATGTAACTGTTTGTAGCATTTGTTGATATTGTGAGTGCACACAAATAAAAGTAGACTATTTACTGTTCTGAATGATGTATTACTTTTACCTTTGTGAGCAAAAATGATGGGTAATTTTAAATTGTTTCCACTGAAAAAATGCAAGTGAAATATGGAAAAAGACACATTGTTTAGCAAGCCACTTAAATCAATGATTGGGGAAAAAAAAGCTTTTTTTGGCAAATACAGGTAATACATGTAGTTCACAAAAGTAAGTTTTTTAAGTCTTCTCAATCATTTAACAAATGATTGGATTTACAGCAGTAGTCCTAGATTCAGAATTGTCCAGAATGAGGAGTTCTATCATATGATATGAATATCGTATGTGAGAAAAACCATGCAATGTATTACCAATTACAAACTAGATTTATTTCACTTTTTTTTTATTTTTCACAGACCTTTGTGGCCATGAGTCAAACAAGCATTTGATTGCTGATCCTTGGTTATTCTAACAATTACAATGGGTGGTTTCAGCGTTGCGTGCCTGAACACCTAATTAAAATATCCCTAAACTTTACAAATGAACAAATCAGCTGTCCTGTCTCATTACCATTCAACATTTGTGTCTTTCTCTCAGGTGTAAACTGGGCTACTTTAATCTGGACCCCCAGAATCCTCAGGGATGTACTCCATGCTTCTGCTTCCAGCATTCCACCGTGTGTGAAAGTGCCGATGGCTACCACATACACAAAATCACCTCCACGTTCGACAGGGGTGAGTATCCATCCAAACACCCTGTTTATACTAATTCCTAATGCTATACTAGTGCTAATGTAAAATCAGCCGTTGTGAAATGGAGAATGAATAGTATGTTATGTATGTCATTGAATAGATGACGAGGGCTGGAAGGGACAGCAGAGAGACGGCTCTAGCGTTCCCGTGCAGTGGTCACCCACCTCTCGAGAGATTTCACTCATCTCTGAAGACTATTTCCCCATCTACTTTGTGACTCCAGGTATAATAGCAGATTTGGTTTCTTTTGTATTATAAAGAGCCAGAAGATTTAATGAATAAGACTTGTCTAATCATCTGGAATATTTTCTTGTAGAGAAATTTCTTGGAAATCAGCTGCTGAGCTACGGTCAGAACCTCACGCTGAACTTCAGGATTCAGCGACATGATGCACGACTGTCAGCGGAGGATGTTGTGCTGGAAGGGGCTGGGCATCGTGTTGCTGTGCCACTTATTGCCCAGGGCAATTCCTACCCAGGAGAAGAGACACAAACCTTTGTGTTTAGGTGAGGTCCTTGAAGGTCACTGGTGTATTATAAGCCGGGGGTGAAATTTTTTTTAAATTTGGAGATCTGGGTAAATGGTACTTATTTTGTCTTCTGGGAAACCTCAGTATCTTCTGTAGCTTCTAAATGGCTGTGCTAAATGAAATAAATATGATATTTAGGCAAAATAAGAAAAATGTACAGCTTTTCATTCATTTTCTGTTCAAAAGTTTACACCCCTGGCTCTTAATGCATGGTTTTTCCTTCTGGTGCATCAAAGACCGTTTGAATCTTCTTTAATAGCTGCATATGAGTCCCTCAGTTTTCCTCAGTGTGAAAAGATGGATCTAAAAATCCTACCGTCATTGTTAGAAAGGGTTCAAATACAAAAAAATGCTGAAAAACAAAAGTACTAACAAGGGACTCATGAACAACTATCACTGAACCAAAAAAAAAAACAATGTTAAACTTTTGAACAGGGTTATTTTTATAAATTCTTTTAAAAAACTATTATTTTGTCTTGTGGGCTATATGTAAACATCTTTTATGTGAAATATGTTATTTGGGTCAGTACTAAATAAAAAATAACATGCGTTTTGTATTATCCCTCTTATTTTGTTAAACAGATTCTGCAAATTTTTGACTTCAGCTGTATTTAGATTTCATAGTCGGCTCATTGATTGATGTATGCATATGTGTAGCTTATCTGAAGTACTTGAATTGTGAAATATCATCTCTTGTCATTTAGACTCCATGACACCACTGACTATCCATGGAGACCCACCATGAAACACGCTGACTTCCAGAAACTTCTTTACAATCTGACTTCGGTTATGATTCGTGGAACCTACAGTGCAAGAAGTACGTTTACTTATTCACTAAAGCAGAACTTTTGTTTTTAGACACTCTATTAAGACAAAATAAGAAGGCATTTCGATTTCTGTTTGATTACGATGACCTTGATTACTCTGTTGCAAGACTCTAAGGTAATTTTAACTGATACTTAACTAACTTAATAATGTTGCAGGTGCCGGTTATTTAGACAACGTGTCCCTTGTGACTGCTCGCCGTGGACCTGGAACTCCAGCTCGTTGGGTTGAGAAGTGTACTTGTCCTCAGGGTTACTTAGGGCAGCACTGTGAGCAGTGCGATCTGGGATATAGGAGGAGCCGACCTGAGCTGGGCCGCTTTAGCAGTTGCGAGCCCTGCAACTGCAACGGACACAGTGACACTTGCGACCCTGTGACAGGTTTGTCATCACAACTGACTTATTTGTATTGCATTGCCTTGGTGTTGAAATTTCATTTAGTTATCTGCTCTCAGGAGACCGGATATTGATTTCACTATTTATTATCTAGACATGGTCATTATGAAAGGTCAATCATACTTGATGCATGCAATGTGAAAGCCATTGAAATAAAGAAAGATGTGATTTAATTATATAATGTCAGTACTTCAAGTGTTTTACTTTACCCAGAAAGTGGGCATAAAGATTGAAAAAGGCTTCTCTACAATAGGAAAATTACATTTAACATTCAGACCAAAACAGAGTTGTGAAAATACATATTTGGGGATTTTTCTGAATATCCATTCACTCTTCAATAGTGCTACTTTTGCCTTTGTGTGTATATAATGTTGCCATCTTATGGTGATGTGTGGTATTACATGCTATCTTTGTTTCATACTTGCAGGAATGTGTAACTGCCAGCATAACACCGCAGGCATGAGCTGCGAGAGGTGTAAGGACGGGTTCTACGGTGACTCTACGGTCGGCTCTTCTTCAGACTGTAAACCCTGTCCCTGCCCCGAAGGTGCCACGTGTGCCATGGTGCCCAAGACCAAAGAGGTGGTCTGTACAAACTGCCCTATTGGAACCACAGGTACAGACTCTGAGTATTCAGTCTGTTTGGAGATTCAGTAGAGTAAATAGTATAGCACATAATCATCCCAAATCTAACTGTCTCCAGGTAAGAGATGTGAACTATGTGACGATGGCTTCTTCGGAGACCCTCTTGGAGAAAAAGGTCCAGTCAGAACATGCCGTGCCTGCAGCTGCAATAACAACATTGACCCTAATGCTGTGGGCAACTGTAACCGAGAGACAGGCGTATGCCTCAAGTGTATCTACAACACTGCTGGAGTTTTCTGCGACCGTTGCAAAGAGGGTTTCTATGGCGATGCCCGTGCCGCAAATGTAGCTGACAAATGCAAACGTAAGTGAAACAAAAATTCTATTCCAGTTAAAGATGTATTTTCGGCTCATCGAAACTGTGTTTATTTGATTTAAAAATATGGAAAAAATGAGTAATATTGTGAAATATTATTGCAATTTAATGTAGTGGTTTTCTATTTTTCTAAAAAAAAGAATTTATTCCTGTGATCAAAGCTGAATTTTTAGAATCATTACTCTAGTCTTCAGTGTCACATGATCCTTCAGAAATCATTCTAATATGATGAATTATTATCACTTTTGGAAACTTGATCAGTCAATGTCGATTGACTTTTTTCAGGATTTTTTTGATGAATAAAATGTTTAAAAAAAAAAAAAACTTTTATTTAACAATATACAGTACTGTTTCTTTCTTTCTTTCTTTGAAAGAAATTAACACTTTTATTCAGCAAGGATGGGTTAAATTGATAAAGTTATTTGTAAAGACTTGTTATATTGGTAGAAAAGATTTCTATTTAATGCACAATTATGCATCATTTTAGTGTCACGTTAAAAAATAACAATAATTACGAGATTAAAGTTGTAATATTTCAAGAATTTATTGGAATTTTGAGAATGATATTTATTAACATTGACTTTATTCTTGAAATATTTTGATTTTATTCTTATAGTATTTCGACTTTATTCTCGTATTATTTTAAATTAAAATAATTAAAAACCTGTAAAATTAAATTTTACAGGTTTAACTACTTTAATAACTTCCATGATTACTAATCTTAATGTTTAAGCATATAATGATATTATAGGGAATTGTGTCCTCCTAATTTTATAGAAAAAGTTTGGACATATGTATACATGTATAAAATATATGGAAACAAAAAATTAAAAATTTAAGGTTAGTTAGAGTTTAATGTTTTTGAAAGTCTCTTTTGCTCACCAAACTGTGTATATTTGTGACCCTGGACCACAAAACCAGTCTTAAGTCACTGGGGTATATTTGTAGCAATAGACAAATATACATTGTATGGGTCAAAATTATAAATATTTATTTTTTGCCAAAAAATCATTAGTATATTAAGTAAAGATGTTCCATGAAGATATTTTGTAAATTTCATACCATAAATATATCAAAATTTAATCTGGACAACTTGTGATTTTCTCAATATTTAGATTTTTTTTTTTTTTTTTTTTTTTTTTTTTTTGCACCCTCAGATTCCAGATTTATAAATGGTTGTATCTTGACCAAATATTGTCCTATTCTAACATGCATCCATACATCAGCGGAAAGCTTATTTATTCAGCTTTCAGATGATGTATAAATCAAAATTTTGAAAAATGTACCTTTATGACTGGTTTTGTGCTCCAGGGTCACATTTGGTCAAAACTACAGTAAAATCATTGCAACTTAAAATGTTTAAAAATTCGTTTTTATTTAATTTTTAAATAACATTTATTTTTCCACCTCTGCAGCATGTTCATGCTCTCCATATGGTACAGTGGACAGGAAGACAACCTGTTCTCAGACGACGGGTCAGTGTCAGTGTCTTCCCCATGTCATTAACAGAGACTGCAGTGCATGTGAGCTCGGTTTCTACAACCTACAGAGCGGCAAGGGCTGTGAACGGTATTTGATTTATTTCTCGCTCTTATTCTTAGTGATGCAGTAAAATTTAGCACTTTTTAAATCAAATCTTTACATTTGTTTCCCCAGATGCAACTGCAACCCTATTGGTTCCACAAACGGTCAGTGTGATATTGCTAGCGGCCAATGCGAGTGTCAGCCTGGGGTTACAGGTCAACACTGTGAGCGCTGTGAGGTCAACTCCTTTGGATTCAATTCGTCGGGTTGCAAACGTACGGTGTCCTGCTCCTTTATCTTATCAGCAGTTTTACTAAATAAAAATGACTTTATTATCTAATATTTTAGATCTGTTTCATTTACCATTGCATTATTTTTGCAGCTTGTGACTGTGACCCAGAAGGCTCAGAGGTGGCTCAGTGCAAGGAAGACGGGCGCTGTCAGTGTCGCCCAGGCTTTGTAGGAGTTCGTTGTGATATGTGTGAGGAGAATTACTTCTACAACCGCTCCACACCAGGCTGCCAGCAGTGTCCCAACTGTTACAGCCTGGTCAGAGACAAGGTAAGAGATTATCTCACAAACACAGGACTTTTGGTTTTATAAGAGAACAGACGACTTTTAATACCTCTTTTTTTCTGTACAGGTGAACCAGCAGAGACAGAAGCTTCATGACCTACAGAATCTGATTGATAATCTGGACAACACTGAGAACACAGTGAGCGACAAGGCCTTTGAGGACAGACTGAAGGAGGCAGAGAAAACAATAATGGACTTACTGGAAGAGGCTCAGGCTAGCAAAGGTATTGTCTGTCAATGTGACAATTTCTTACATTTCTAAATATTTCTTGTAGTTTTAATAGTTATAATAAGAGATGTTGACATGCTATACTATAAGTTATTTAAAAAAAAAATATATATATATATATATATATATATATATTATAAAAATTTAATAAGACCTTACGTGGATTAACTACATGAAATAAGAAACAAAAATATCATTAAAAGGCTAAAAAAATATTATATTTTTACTTAAAGGGATAGTTCACCCAAAAATGAAAATTTTGTCATTAATTACTCACCCTCATGTCGTACCAAACCCCTAAGACTCTCACAACTGACACCTTCAAGGCCCAGAAAGGTGGTAAGGACATCAATAAAATAGTCCATGTGACTCAGTGGTTTAACCGTAATGTTATAAAGCTATAAGAATACTTTTTGTGTGCAAAGAAAACAAAAATAATGACTTTATTCAAAAATTTCTTCTCTTGTGTTTCAGTCCCTAATAGTAAAGCAGATACATTTTACTTAATATTATTATTACTCTGTTATCTTTCATACAGAAGTGGATAAAGGCCTTTTGGACCGTCTAAACAATATCAACAAGACTCTGAACAACCAGTGGAATCGACTGCAGAATATCAAGAACACAGTGGACAACACAGGAACGCAGGCAGATCGAGCACGTAACCGAGTCCGTGACGCAGAAAACCTGATCAGCACTGCTAGAGAAGAGCTG